>JASDQU010192172.1:3100-19968 GCA_032191745.1 Picea mariana | reverse complement strand
ATTCCAAGGATAGGAAGAAGAGGTGGAAAGGAAGAAAAGGATAAGAAGACAACAACCATTGCACATCAGTGAAAGTATCCTAACAACCACTGTAACCATTGAAATATTGATGGTCACACTGAGGAAAAGTGCTAGAAACTACATCCATAATTGAACCCAAAGAACTACAAGAAGGAAAAAAATAAAAAGAATCTTCTAGCCATAGATTCGAGCAATCAAGTTGAAAGCAAGTTCAATGTGAATGTGAACATTTTCTGCAGATCAATGTACAAGGATGTGACTTTGAGTAGTCTTCATCACTAGGAAGAGAAGGACATGTCCAAACTCTTACACATCAAGATCCAGGTCAATAAGACTAAGATATATGCTGTATTCGACTTTGGTTCATAGAGTAATATCAAAGCAATCGATCTGGTAAAAAATATTTCATTAGAGGTTCATAATCATCCTAGCCCATATCCATTGGGATGAGTAATGAAACCATGTAATATTAAATTTGTGGTAAGTGTTTATTTTATTGATGAAGTGGAATTGGATGTTGTACTCCTTGATGTATTAGAAGTAGTGTTTGGAATCCCCTACATGTATATGAGGGATGAAATCTCCAAAAGAAGAGCCAACCGATACTGATTGATCAAGGATATAAAGTCCTACATCATCAACGTGTATAAAGGAAAGTCAAATATCTCACTGGTAAGTTCCAACCAAGCCAAGATGTTGATTAGATCCAACAAGAAATATGTTTTACTTCTCTTAGGAGAAAACCAGTTTGACGGTGAGTTGATAAAAGGAAAGGAATCCCTAGAGTGTTCTACTAAAGAGAAGAAACATTAATTGGAGGATTTTTTATAGGAATACATAGGAGTGTTCCAAGAACCTAAAGGGATACCACGCAGTAGGGACGTGGAGCACAAAATAAAGTTATTACCAGCCCCTAAATTTCCAAATATTGGGTTGTATAGATAGTCTATTCTAGAGGCAAATGAAGTGAAGAAGCAGTTGCAACAATTGTTGGAGTAGGGTGTGATTTTACCAATCATATCACCTTGTGGTTCACCTATCATAATTGTACCGAATAAGGATGGGACTTGGTGAATTTGTATCGACTACACTAAAAAATCAATACCCTTTTCCTTTGGATTGATGATCTATTAGATTAGTTGCATCATGAAAAATATTTCACCAAGTTGGATCTCAAATCGAGATACCACAAGGTACATGTTAAGTAAGAATACACCTAGAAGATTGCCTTCAAGACAAGGAAAGGTTTGTATGAATGGTTGGTCATGTCATTTGGTTTATGTAATGCACTAGCTACATTTATGAGACTGACAAATGATGTATTACACCAATATCTAGATTCACTTGTTATAGTATGTTTGGATGATATATTGGATTATAATGCTACCTGGGAGGAGAAAATATCACATCGTTTTCATGTGTTAGAGACTCTAAATAAACACCAGTTGTTGGCTAACCTCAAGAAATGTGTGTTTTCTTAATAGTCTTTGGTGTATTTGGTATATGTGATCGGTGGAGGGGAGCTCAAGATAGATCCCACAAATATGGTGGTAATGATGAAATTACTAGTTCCTACAAATGTCACTGAAATTAGGATTTTTTTTGGGGAAGTAGAGTACTTGTATAAGTTCATATCTTCATTTTTGGTAGTAGTTGCACCATTCCATGCCATAACAATGAGTGCTAATAGTTTCTAGTGGGTGAAGAACTAGCACAAGGATTTTGATGAGATGAAAAAAAATATTAGTAAAGCACCAATTCTCGCATTACCAAACTTGCAATGTCCTTTCAAAGTGGAGACATATGCAAGTGAGTATTCCATGGGAGAAATTTTGATGCAAGGAGGAAGGCATGTATTCTATCATTATGAAATATTTCATGCAGAATTTATAAACTAACCTACTGATGACAAGGAACTGTATGTTGCATCTCAAACTATCAAGAAGTGGAAGAACTATATTATGGTCAAGGACGCCATCATCCACACATATCACTAGCCACTATAATATTTGTGGGGCGAGAGTAAGCTATAACAAACTAGATATTACAAGTGGATGGGGTTTTGAAAATAATTCCATCTAGTCATAAAATATAAGAAGGGCATAAAAAACAAGCTGGAAGACATGCTTTCAAGGCCACCCACATCCAAGATTACATATTTGGGAACTCTAATGCACATGGATCCTTTTACCCATGATGAATACATATAGGCATACAAATAATATGAGGACTTTAGGGAAGTGTTTTAACAACTACAGGGCCAAAATCATATAGAAGAAGGTGATGACAAGGCTCTCTATCATTTTCAGAATGGGTTACTCTACAATATCAACAAGCTTCATGTCCCTAAAGGTGAAGGACTCTATCATATTAGAGAGCCTCACACCTCTAAGGTTGTAAGACATTTTGGTGTTGGGAAGATAATTTCCAACTTATAGAGATGTGTGTATTGGTCCAAAATGCAAGAATATGTAGCATGGTATATTATAGAGTGTATATTTTTTTGTAGCATCAAGCCTAGTAATAGGAAGAAAGGTCTATACCATCCCTTACATATACCCACTTGAGATTAGGAAATAATAACCATGGATTTTGTGGGAGGTTTACCAACAACCAGGAATTGATGTGACTATGTCTTTATGGTAGTTGACAGGTTCAACAAGATGTGCATCCTCATTCCTTGTAAAAATACCATAAAAGGAAAGAAGAAACAAACATGTTCTTTGAACAAGTTTGGGTTCTCTTTGGGATACCAAGGAGTATCATCTCAGACAAGGATACCATATTTATCAATACATTTTGTACTACATTGTAGGAGAATATGGACACTAAGTTGAAGAGATATATAACATTCCATCCACAAACAAAGGGGAAGAAAAAAGTAGTCAACAATAATTTGGTGTAGCTTCTGAGGGGTTATATTTATAAGAATTCAAAGACCTCAGATGAAACTTTTACATACATACAAAACTCTTATAATAGAGCGGTCCATACTTCTATTGATAAGTCCCCTTTTGAAACTTGTTTTGGGTATTTGTTGGCTTCACCCTAGGATGTTGTTTATGGAGAGAAAGGGGGAGTGAGGGAAGACACCACAAGAGAAACATTAAAAGTACAGAAGATTTTAGAAAATGTTAGGAAGATCCATTTGCAAGTATAAGAGACACTGAAGAGGTCACATGAAAGGTACAATGAATGACATGTTAAACACTAAAAAGAAAAATCATTGAAAGTGGGAGATATAGTTTGGTTACAATTGAACAAGGAAAGACTGTAGGGTCTTGGTAATAAGATCAAGTCTCTGAGTTATGTCCCTTTTGATATATTGGAGAAGGATGGACACAATTCCTACAGACTTAGTATACCCCCATACATACACATTTACTCAACAGTGAGTGTGGAGAATCTCAAACTCTACGATCCTTTCATGTTGGATCAGGAGGAGGAGAAGGTCCTACCTTTCATAGAGGAATTAGCACGATATTCCTAGGAAGAGTTGGTAGAGGACAAATTTTTGTAGAAGCAATACAAAACTACAAGACAAGAGAATCATGAACTTTGTCATATTGGGTTGAAAGTACAACTTCCAGGCAAAGAAAAGTGATACTCTAGGGAGAAGGTAGAGGAAACATTTCCTCACCTCATTCAATAAATATTTTGGGGACCAAAATAATCCCTAAATGGGAAGGTATGATATAGATTGGATCATTCTATTATTTTTCATCTATATTGATTATTTATGGGTGAAAACATTAGAGGAATAAACTTATAGAGCCATTATAACAGTTGGTCCCAATTTGGAAATTTTGGTCCAAAAAATATCTGAAATATTATGGATCCATTTTGAGGCATCAAATGGAAATTTTTTATGGTCCAAAACTTGCTATGTACCAAGATTTTATATTATGCACACTAATACCTTTTGAACGCTGTAAGAATTGCCTCAATTGGACTTCATACGTGAAAGTTATGCCTCCTGCAATTTGACATACCATATTGATCACCATGGTGCCAATGCATGCCACATCATTCCACATTAATTAAATGTGTGGGGCTAGCCATGTAGTGGATTTTATAGAACATTCTAGAATTTACAAACCTGATCACTAATTGAGGGTTGACGAAGTTAATACCCTAACCCTAGATGACTATCGGGCTATATTAACTATCGGGCCACTAGGAGGGGAATGTATTCCATTATTTTTAATTGTATCTTGTTCCATAGCTAAGAAAATCATATGAGAGTGGTTTTTTCTGAACATAATAGAGGAGGAGATATTCTGTAACAGCCATACAAGCCACAGTCTCAAAGGAAACTCCACAAAGAGTTCCCTTTTCTTTGTACTTGCATTTGAAGAAAAGAGAGAATAATGACCTCACCTTCTAGCTTAGTTTAATCTTGTAATGGGTTTCCCAGTTCATATATTGTATTTACTTGAGGATGGAGTGTGAGTATTTATTTATGTTATCTATTTTTTTCATTTCATATATTTCATACATTTAAGGAGAAAAAAACAGTAATTAAAGAATTTGATATCTAAAGGAAACTAACTTTCACAATAAATATTTCAGTAATTTTATTAGATCTAATGTGATGAACTATGCAGTGGAATATCAATGATGATTTATGTATCGTATTGGTATCAGAATGGTTTTTTTTCGGGTATCTGTCGGAAGTTGCAGTATCTAAGAATCAACTTAAATAGAAGTCATATAAACCCTAAACACGACAAAAAATTATGTTCATAAAATCGGTTGGGATCTAGTAGAAGAGATATTTGTTAGGTTGGAACCATAGGTTGTCAATATCAACTGCGATATGAAACTTCTCATGGAGACTCTAATAAGAAAGGTCAGACCATTCAAATAGCGTGGAGGCTCTAATTAAAAGATTGGATTAGAGGGGAGATTGGGATATAATGAAGACCCATAAAAGGAATCACAGAAATAACCCAAGAAAGAGAAGTTGAGTTCCAGTGTTGTGAAACCTTCACAATATTTATTCAATATGGAAGAAAAAGTGGACATAAATCCATATAAGGTGACATCCATGCATTAAAAATTAATCATTAGTTGCAATAACTATAAGTTTAACTTCACCATGTAGATGAAGAACAAAGTATATCATTTTCCATACTAAAGTTAGAGGGCCATGCAATAACCTGATGGGAAAGACATATGGAAAAACTTAGTATAAAGAGTGATCCATTAGTAACTATGTGGGAGGATTTCAAAAACCTCTTTAAGTCCCACTTATATCCTATTGGGTATGTATAGGACCAATGGATCCATAGACATTACTTCAATAAAAGGCCGGGTAAGAGTGTACAAGAGTACACCACTAAGTTTAGAAATATGGCCTTCATGTTGGGTATCTTTCCCAAGAACCCAAATATAGTCCTCAAGTATCTGGGGGGTCTACATAGTCATTTATGAAAGAAACTGATTCTTTTCAATCCAAGGACAGTGGACGAAGAGTGTGTGTAGGAACAATATTTTGAAAGCATACTATATAGTAAAGGGAAACCAAGCGGTTCTAGGTAGAAAGAGCACCAAGAATCTTCCAAGGAGGGGAAGAAGAGGTGAAAAGGGGGAAAGGATACTAAGAAAACAACCAATGCACATCAGTGAAATCATCCTAACTACCATTGCAACCATTGAAATATTGATGGTCACATGGAGAAAAAGTGATAGAAACTAATTCCAAAATTGAACCCAAAGAACTGGAAGAAGGAAGAAAATGAAATGAATCTTATAGCCATAGATTCGAGCAATCAAGTTGAAATAAAATTCAATGTGAATCCAAATATTATCTATAGATCAATACAAAAGGAGGTGAATCTGAGTAGCCTTCATCACCAAGAAGAGAAGGACATGACCAAACTCTTACACATCAAGATTCAGTTCAAGAATACTAATATAGATTCTCTATTCAACTTTGGTTTATAGACTAATATCAGAGAAACATATCTAGTCAAAAAGCTTGTATTGGAGGTTCATAATCATCCTATCCCATATCCATTGGGATAGGTAAACAAGGATGCAAATATCAAGGTAATGAAACTGTGTAAGATTAAATTTGTGGTAAGTGTTGATTTTATTGATGAAGTGGAATTGGATGATGTACGCCTTGATGTAAATGGAGTAGTGTTTGGAATGTCCTACATGTATACGAGGGATGAAATATTCATGTGGAGAACCAATTGATATCAATTGATCAAGGATGGGAAGTCCTACATCATCAATGTCTATAAAGGAAAGCCAAATATCTTACTGGTAAGTTCCAACCAAGCCAAGAAGTTGATTAGATCCAATAAGAAATATGTTTTACTTTTCTTAATATAAAATCAATCTAAGGGTTAGTTGATAAGAGAAAATGAATCCCTGGAGGGTTCTATTAAAGAAAAGAAACATTAGTTGGAGGAGTTTTTATAGGAATACATAAGATTTTTCCAAGAGCCTAAAGGGATACTACCCAAGAGGGACATGAAGCAAAAAATATAGTTATTTCCATCCCCTCAATTGCGAAATATTGGGTTGTACAGACATCATGTTCTAGAGGCAAATGATGTGAATAAGCAGTTGCAACAGTTGTTGAAGTAGGGTGTGATTTGACCAATCGTCTCACCTTGTGGTTCACCTATCATAATTGTACCAAATAAGGATGGGACTTGGAAAATGTGCATTGGCTACAACTCATTGAATAAGACTACACTAAAAAATAGATACCCTTTTCCTAGGATTGATGATCTATTAGATCATTTGCAGCATGGAAAATATTTCACCAAGTTGGATATCAAATCAGGATACCGCTAGGTATGCGTTAAGGAAGAATATCCTTAGAATACTTCCTTCAAGACAAGGAAAGGTTTATATGAATGGTTATTTTTTCCATTTGGTTTATGTAATGCACTAGCTACATTTATCAGACTGATGAATGATGTATTACACCAATATCTAGATAAATTTGTTACAATCTATTTGGATGATATATTGGCTTATAATTACTACCTGGGAGGAGCACATATCACATCTTTTGTAGGTGTTAGAGACTCTAAAGAAACACTAGCCGTTGGATAACATCAATAAATGTGTATTTTCTCAACATTCTTTGGTGTATTTGGGATAGGTGATTGGTGGAGGGGAGCTCAATATAGATCCCACAAAGATGGAGGTAATCATGAAATTGCTAGTTCCTACAAATGTCACTAAAGTTAGAAGTTTTTTTGGAGAAGCATAATACTTGAATAATTTCATATCTTCATTTTCAATAGTAGTTGCACCACTCCATGCCATAACAATGAGTGGTAAGAKTTTTTAGTGGGTGAACAACTAGCAGAAGGATTTTGATGAGMAAAAACAAAATATTAGTAAAGCACCAATCCTTGCATTACCAAATTTGYAATGTCCTTTCAAAGTGGAGACATATTTAATTGGGTATGTCATGGGAGAAGTTTTGATGTAAGGAGAAAGGCATGTATGCTATCGTTCTAAAATATTTATTGTGGAATTTATAAACTACCCTACCGATGATAAGGAACTGTATGTTGTAGATCAATCTGTCAAGAAGTGGAAGAAGTATATGATGGGAAAGTACACCATCATCCACATAGATAACCAACCACTACAATATTTTTAGGGCAAGAGTACGCTACAACAAACTAGACATTACAAGTGGATGGGGTTTTGACAACAATTTCATCTAGTCATAAAATATAAGAAGGGAATCACAAACAAGTTGGAATACATGCTTTCAAGTCCACCCACATCCAACATTACATATTTTGGAAATTTGATGCACATGGAGCCTTTCACCAATAATGAATACAAACATGAATACAAAGAATATGAGGACTTTAGGGAGGTGTTTCAACAACTACATGGCCAAAATCATATAAAAGTAGGCGACGACAAGGGTCACTATCATTTCCAGAATGGGTTAATCTACAAGCTCAACAAGATATGTCCCTAAAGGTGATTGACTAGAGATTATTAGAGAGCCTGACACCTCCAAGGTTGCATGACATTTTGGTGTTGGTAAGATAGTTTCCTACTTACAAACATGTGTGTATTGGCCTAAAATGCAAGAAGATGTAGCATGGTACAATAGAGGTGTATACTTTGTTGTGCCATCAAGCCCATTAATAGGAAGCAAGGTCTATACTATCCCTTACCTATACCCACTTGACCTTAGGAAATCATTTCCATGGATTTTGTGGGATGTTTACTAACAAACAAGGAAGGGACATGACTATGTATTTATGGTAGTTAATCATTTCAACGAGATGTGCATTCTCATTCCTTGTAAAAATACCATCAAAGGAAAAGAAGCATCAAACATGTTCTTTGAAGAAGCTTGGGTTCACTTTAGGATACCAAGGAGCATCATATCAGACATGGATACCATATTTATCCATACATTTTTTACTACATTGTAGGAGAATATGGACACCAAGTTGAAGAGATCGGTAACATTCCATCCACATATAGAGGGGAAGACAAAAGTAGTCAACAATAATTTGTTGTAGCTTTTGAGGGGTTATAAATAGAAGAATCTGAAGACCCAATATGAAAATTTGATGTATATACAACACTCTTATAACAGAGCGATCCATACTTCTATTGGTAAGTCCCATTTTGAAGATTTTTTTTGGTATTTGTTTGCTTCACCCTAGGATGTTGTTTATGGATAGAAAGGGGGAGTTAGGGAAGACACCATAGGAGAAGCATTAACAATAGAGAAGTTTTTTGAAAATATTAGGAAAATCCATTTGCAAGTATAGGAGACACTAAAGTGGTCACATGAAAGGTACAAGGAATTAAATGTTCAATATTGAAAAGAAAAACCATTCAAAGTGGGAGATAGAGCTTGGTTACAACCGAACAAGGAAAGACTACAAGGTATTGGTAAGAAGATCAAGTCTCTGAGGTATGTACCTTTTGACATAGTGGAGAATGTTGGAGATAACGCCTACAAACTCAGTCTACCCCCATACATGCACATTCACTTAGTAGTGGATGTGGAGAATCCCAAACTCTATGATCCTTTCATGTTGGATCAGGAGGAGGATAAGATCCTACCTTTCATAGAGGACTTAGCACCATATTCCTAGGAAGAGTTGGTAGAGGAAACAATTTTGTAGAAGTGGTCTAGAACTACAAGACAGGGGAATCATGAACTTTGGCATATTGGGTTGAAGTGACAACTTCCAATAAAAGTAAAGTAGTACTCTAGGGAGAAGGTAGATGAAAAATTTCCTCACCTCATTCAGTAAAGATTTTGGGGACCAAATGCATCCCCAAATTGCAAGGTATGATATATATTGTATCATTATATTATTTTTCATCTATCTTGATGCTTTATGGGAGAAAAAATTAGAGTAATCAAATTGTAGAGCCATTTTAGTAGGTGGTCCCAATTTGGAAATTTAGGTCCAAAAAATTGTTTGAAATATTTCAGAACCATTTTGAGGAATCAAACAACACTTTTCTATGGTCCAAATATTACTATGAACCAATAATTTATATTCTATGCACCAAGACCTTTCCAAGGGTATGCAGATCACCTTAATCAGAGATTGTATGTGAAATTTATGCCTCTTGCAAGTTGACCTAGTACATTGATCACCATGGTGCGAGTGGATGCAATGTCAACTCCAAATACCTAAATATGCGGGGCTAGCCACGTAGTGGTTTTTATATAACATTCTATAAAGTCTAGACCTAATGTCTAATTGAAGGTTGATAAAGTCAATACCCTAACTGTAGATGGCTATCGAGCTATGTTAAATACCCGACCACTGGGAGGAGAAGGGGTTCCATTATTTTGCATTGTATCTTGTTCCATAATAGAGAAAAAAATATGAGAGAAGTTTTATTTGAGGAAAAAATACGAGGAAATATTTTGTAGCATCCATACATGCAACAATGTGAAATGAAACTCCATAGATAGTGCCTCATTGTTTGTACTTTCATTTGAATAAAAGAGAGTCACGTGGCCTCAAGTTTTAGATGGGTTTTATCCCATATTGGGTTTTCGAGGTCACATCTTGTGTTTATTTGTGGATGGTGCATGAGTATTTATTTATGTTCTCTATTTTTTTCATTTCAACAATTTTATACATTTAAGTTGTAATACCCCTAAGATGAACCCCAATTTGTAAATGTGCATATGTTTTATCGGTTGATGAGCTGGGATGTTTTGGATAGACATTCTCCCATATTGGTCATGCCTATTTGACCAAGGGAAAATGATACATTCACTCATTGGTCCTTGCTAGTGGTGAATGGCTCAGGTGTAGTCTTTCTCCTTAGTCATGTTGATTTGGCTATGAGTGATAAAGACTCGAGATGCTAGATTATAGTTGATGTCTTAGCATCGGGAATACATTCTACTAGATTCATCATGCTGATTTGAGGAAGGGGAAATGATACACTCACCCACGGGGCTTTGCCAGTGGTGAATGTCCCAGGTGTAGTTTTTTTCCTTAGTCATGTTGATTTGACTATGAGTGATAAATACTCAATATTCTATATGCTAGTTGATGTTTTAACATCATGAAAACATTCTCCCATATTGGTCATGCTGATTTGACTAAGGGAAAATGATACATTCACTCACATGGATTTTCTATTGGTGAATGGCCCAGGTGTAGTATATCTCGTTAGTCATGTTGATTTGAATAGGAGTGATAAATACTTGAGATGCTATATGCTAGTTGATGTTTCAACATTGGGAAGAAATTCTCCCAGATTGGTCATGTCGCTTTGACCAAGGGAAAATGATACATTCCCTCACAAGGATTTTCTAGTGGTGAATGGCCCATGTGTAGTATTTCTCCGTAGTCATGCTGATTTCACTAGGAGTGATAGAGACTCAAGATGCTAGATGATATCACATGTGGACCCAAAGTGATCCTATTCTAAGAGAGATTCAATTGGCTCAAAGGGAGAGCCATAGAGGGAGTTCCCTCTCAGGTTCAACTGATAGAGAGACATATCATAGGATTGACAAACAAGTTTCATGAGTCTAAGAAGTTTGTATAATTTAGAGACAAGCTTGGCGTGATGCATAATTTGTCCCTCACTGAGAGGGAGTGTTGATGTTTTTCCAGTTTTCATCTTCATGCAGGCATTCTCCCAGATTGGTCTTGCTAATTTGACTAAGGGAAAATGATACATCCACTCACAAGGATTTTCTAGTGGTGAATGGCCCAAGAATATTCTTCCTCTTGATGACGATTGGATAGACTCGAGGTGATCTCACATTGCCTACTTCAGGATGGAGTGATCTATATTAATTAGACGTGCATGTGAGGAAATGATCATATATATATATATATATTTACATTATATTATAAATATATAAATAATATATAAATATAAATAACCAATAATTAATAATTAACAAAAAAATTATTAATGAAAAGACAATAATGGAAAATACATTTCCATTAATGAAAGGGCACTCAACCCAAGTATATATGTGGGGCCCTCAATTGTAATTATCATCTAATATAATCTCATATGATCTCTTATCATCTCATACAATATTTACTTATTATTTTCAGTTGATATTTTCAATGTGTAGTTATTCTATGATAACAGTATCATAAGACAATAATTATCAGATTTGAAAATTAGAAAATTCAACACTTTCTTCATTTTTGGCCAAAAGTATTGGTTTCTTACAACTGCAATTTTTTTTTGATATCTTGGGTGCCCAACATTTGGAACAATGTGAATTTCCTTGAACACTTCATTTTTCAGCTAACTGGAATTCGACACATATACTTTACCTTTGTACATGATAATTACATTGTTTTTTAGCTCATAATAATTTAATTTTTGTTGAAAATTACCTTGATGTAATGTTTCTTTTATTTTTAGGTAATGTTGATCTGAATTTGTTGCTGTAATAATTTTATCTTCGAGATCAAACTATACATGATGATGGTTGCAATATTCTCCTCATGAGCTCTTCTGCTGAGTACATCAACCACTTGATTTTCCTTGCGCTTTGTATGCTTAATTTCAATGTCATATTCACATAAAAATTTCAGCTGTATGGTTTTTCTATCATTTAATGTTGGTTGTCCAAAAAAATGTTTCATACCATAGAGGTATACCCTTAGCTCAAATTTCCTCCCCATGAGGTAATGTACAATAGCTACTAATTCCAAGTCGTGTGTGGCATAATTCCTCTCATGCTCTTTTAATTTTATAGACTCATAACATATCAAATGATCCTTTTGACTAAGGACTCCACCAAGCCCTTCCTTGCATGCAACAGTGTACACAACAAAGTATTCATATGGATATTCAATATTTGACATTGGAGCACTTGTTAATACTTTTTTAGTTGCCAAAATATCTCTCCGCGCTTGGAAGTCCATTCAAATTTCACTCCCTTCTTTTGCAAAGAAGTTATTGAGACTTGCAATATTTGAAGATCCTTTTATGAATGTTCGGTAATAACCCTCAACACCCATGAATGATATGAATTATGTAACATTTATTGGCATCGACCATCCTCTAATGAAATATATCTTCTCAGGATCAATTTTTATCCCTTCTACTGAAATTATATGCCCCAAGTAGTGAATCTTATTTTGATAAAATATGCACTTACTTAGCTTATCATACAATTTATGCTCTCTTAAAAATTGCAAAACCATTCTCAAATTTTTCTCATGTTCCTCTTCCAACTTAGAGTATATGAGTATACAATCTAGGAATACAATTACAAACTTTTCCAGGTACTCCCTGATCACTCCATTCATTAGGAACATGAAAACAACTAGGGCACTTGATAGTCCAAATGGTACTGTCACGAATTAATAATTCCCATATCTTGTCATGAATTTTTTGTTGATAATATCTTCTTCCTTCATCCTCAGTTGATGATAGCATGATCTCAAGTCAAACTTGGAAAATATTCTTGCACCTTTTAGYTGATCAAATAAGTCATCAATCCTTGGAAAATGATATTTGTTCTTTATGGTGRATTTATTTAGCTACCTGAAATAAATACATAGATTTAAGTTTCCATCTTTCTTCTTTACAAAAAGAACTAGCGCTCCCCAAGGTGACACACTTGGGAGTACATACCCCTTCTTTAACAATTATTCAAGTTGCATATGCACCTCTTTCAATTCTGGTGTGCCCATTCTGTAAGGTGTCTTAGACATTGGGGTATCTCCTAACACCAAATCAATAGATAAATCAATGTCTTTTTTTGGTGGAAGTCCCAGGTTTTCTCTAAAAACRTATTCAAATACCTCAATACCGGACGATCTTCAATTCTTTCCACTTTATCTATGGATKCCTCTTCCATATGRGATGCAAAAATATGACATCCCTTTCTAAAACTCGTTTTCAACTGCATAGCTGAAATACCCCTAAAAACTAAAGCTCTTGGAATGTCTTGAACCTCGCCTTGTTTCCATTCTTCATCAAGACATGTGATTGTMTTGTTGTAATATTTTATRATAACGTGGTGTTTTTCCAACCAATCCATTCCAAATAGACAATAATATGAACCCAATYGTATGATTTTTACATCTACCTTTGTACTGAGTCCATTCATGTCTAAGAGAAAATATTTAACTAGCTCATTGATTTTYCTGTTAGCTCTTGTGGCTAATTTAACTAACTAAGATTTCTTATGCTTACTTATTTTCAGGTGCAATATTTCAACAATATTAGAATTTATGTAACTATGGCCAACTCCATAATCAATTAAAATTTATATGGGATGGTTTTCAATCTTACCTTCCACTTCAATCATGGGGGATTGATACTTTTCTTGCTTGTTGTCCAAGGCCTCATAAATCCTTGGCATGTTTCCTCCCATGTATTCCACGGTTTCATCGTCCTTAATTTTTTGGAAATTCCTCATTCTTTCACCTTTGTGAGGGTAGTCACTATATAAGTGATTTCCCTTGCATCCCCAACATTTTACAAGTTATTTCCTTGACCTTTTCCCGAATGGTTCTACAACCTTGTGCTCATTTTGGGATGACTAAACTTTCTGATTTTCTTAGGTGTTCTTCCTGAAAAAGGGTGGCATAAAACCTTTCTACTTTTTATCCTTCTTCCCTTTCATCTTGTCACTCCCAATGTCTTTGGAAAAATGGCCTTCCTCTACTATGCTCATAAATATGTTTTTCTCTCCTTCTGACTTCTTCTAAATTTTTGGGGTTATCATATTGAATCTTAGAAACCTTTATATTCTTACCTTATCATCCTTTATGAAGTCAACATACTTCAAAAATTCAAAGAACCTCTTCTTAGATTCATCCATTGTCATGGTTCCCAACTTGAATTCAAAGAAATCTTTCTTCTTCCTTTCATAGTAATGTTCATATAAATATTTATCTTGGAAATATTCTTTGAAATTCATCCATGACATCCTCTTCTCATCAAGGGTCTTGGCTCATTTAAGCTGATCCCAACACATGGTTGTCTTTCCTTGCAAGTGGTAGGCTTCAATTCTACCTTATATCTTTGAGGGGTATTTATGCAGCTAGAAATATTCCTTCATTTACAATAACAAGGAATTGGCCTCTTATTTTTTCCTATGCTCACCATTGAAAGTTGGGGCTTGATCTTCTTGATTTCACTTTGTAATATGTTTTCCTCATGCCTTGTCCCTTACTTTTGGGCATGAGACACACTTGGGTTTATACATGTCCTTGAACTTGCATGATTTCTTCTAGTGGATTTCCATGGAGAATTATGGCACCTGGTCATGCTTCTTGACTTCCTACCATTACCATGATCATCCCTTTTTCTTCGGGATCTAGATGTTGTCGATTGTCTAGCACTAGTTTCTTGCTTGGTGCCAGATTTTTTGTTAACATGCTTATGAAACATATTCAAAATTTAAATTATCTCTTCCCAAGCCTTCATAATCATTTCATTATCATCTCTATAGATCTACACTTCTCTATGCAAGCTTCTCATAGTTACAAGATCCTCCATGTGTCTTCTTCCATCAGACTATGTCTCAACATTACCCATGATGACATCAAGACCTTTGACATCCTCCTCATGGATATAAGATACTTGAACACCGTCCATGACTCCATTCCTCATATAAGAACTATATTTGTTTTCATGTACCTCTAATTCTGCAATAAATGTGCATGTAATAATTATTGTTAGAACATGCATAATATAAAACATTTCATCAAATTAGAATATAGGTTACTCCTTATCCAAATTTATGAAGGACATAATGCACCAAATCAAAATATAATTCCTTAGACACATTCCTCTCTGAAACATATTTCCAATGGCTATACCCATGCTTCAATCTGAGTTCTGAGTGAAAAGTTATAACATTTACATGTTGCAATTTCCACTCTTTTATTGTTACATAAATCTCTTTATTAATTTCTGGAAACTTTTATTTTCAAAATCAAAGTTTTGGGTGGATAGGTCTCTTCTCCTCCTCGAGAAATTTCTAACAATTATTCATTTTCTCAAATCTAAGCTTTGGGATGAATGTTATGGTCCAAAGAAGATTATGATGTTTTACTCAATTTACCCTTGTATGTTACAAGTGTCTTATTTTTCTTCCTGCACATTTTTAAATACCCATATCCTAAATCTAGCTCCATGGATGTTTTCTATGGTTCATAATATTTCCACAGAATTCTCCTGTGCCCCAAATAGACCACTGAGTAAGACGTTATACCCTCTGGAAGTAATCTGGCACTAAAATTTTACCCTTACTGCTTTGGCTRTAAGTTCCTCATAAGAGCTTTGTTTTTGAAACAGATTAACTCATTGGAAATCTCTCCTCGAGCTCTTTTATTTAAGCTGCAGATATTATATGGGGTTTCTATAACACTTACAATATTGAAAATTAGAACTCCTCAAAATGTTGTTTAGGTCCTCAAAATTTCTTTGCAAGTTAATGACCTAAAAAAATATGAAAATTTGGAAACTTTCATATAAATTGATTCTTTTACTTTTATAACAACCCTTTAAATATGAGTTGTTGATCTAAGCTCCATTGACTGTTGAAAATCATCGCTTTCCTTTGTAAGAGCACAAAATTTTTCCCAAATTGTCAATTGAAATTTCAACCATCGATCCATTCCCTTTACAACTGATTCACAACACAATGTTAAACTCATCGACCCAACCATCAGTCATCCGCCGTCAACGATTTCCATTGGTGAATGAAACTCCTCAAAAATTTAGTCAATGCTCGACCATCGACCCATCGATCGTTCATCATTTCTCTTGGAAACTACTTGTAATAGCTTGTTAAGCCAACCGATCCGATCATCTGCGATCGACCACTTCTATGATGGTGTGGAAGCTACTGATGTGGAATGACACATGGATGTTGATGTGGCATGAAACATCATCAAAAGGTATTAACTTGGATAACATGATATGACACATGGATGCTGATGTGGAATGACATGTCATCACCCTCTTTTCTCCATCGACCATCGACCATTTCTCTTAGACAATTAGAACACTTTGCCAATTCGGTCGAGGTCTGCCCATCTACCATTTGACGCATCGACCATTTCTCTTATTTTTTTGAAACATTTATCCAAATTGGTCGAAGCCTGAACATCATCCCATCATCCATCAACAATTTATGTTGGCGAATGAAAACACTTTGCTTAATCCGACCAACCCGACTGTCAATTGTTAGTGTTTTCCTTTGGCCTACTCCAAGACTTAGAAAATTTTCGACTAAAATCTCAATGAATTTGGAATGTTGATTTCTCATTGGGAAATTATCTCAACTGTTGATCTACCAACTTTGTCCAACTATGTTGCCGCCATTGAAATGAATTATATTTCTTATTTTATCA
>JASDQU010192169.1:42990-53586 GCA_032191745.1 Picea mariana | reverse complement strand
AGTACCTGCCAAGGTGACAGTGTGGGCAGGGACTTAGACATTGTGTCTCCGAGGGCACACTAAGTGAGCCGGACTTAGCTCACGTTTGCAAGTGTGCATTAGGGCGACAACAGTGGTAAGATTAGATCCCAAAGTTGTCTATATGTTGTACAAAGAACCTAAAATTATATTCGGTTGATTGATTAATGGACTTGGAAGTACTGACAATGTTCATTTAGACAAAGTGGTTTATTAACATTGATTGCACAAAACAAAAATGTAGACCACGATTAGAAAGGTTTCTCGAGTAGGCACACCCTTTTATCTTCCTGACTCTAAGGATCCTATGGGTAGAATATACGATAGTGATTCAAGAGCATGCAGTTTAAATATCAAGTGCCCAAACCCTATTTAGTCTTAGTACAAATCTGAACCCATCATGCAGTTTACACCTAAGTCACCTAACACTGGGACATGGGGAGACAGGGATTCAAGTATCTGACATGGGACATGTAGATCCCTTAAAATGAACACGGGGGCACTTAAATAATGTGTGTATATGTATAATTAAAAAACATGTACTGAAAAAAAAACTAATTATATAGACAAAAATATTGGATTTTTTTACCAATTAAAAAATAGATCTTCAACAATGATCAAATACACCAAGGTCAAGAATTGGCCATAGAATCTATCTCATATCATGTACATATATATTCTAAAGTAACCATAAATTATAGTTTTCTTATTTGATGTCATCAAATGTATTTGATAGAGAAAATAAATGGGAATGCCAAAGGCCGATACAAAATAGGGAAGTAGAAGAATAAGTAACAATAGAAGTATCACTATAAGTGGGACGTGTAGGTGGAGGTGTAGCACTACCAACAACATTCTTCCCCTTCCTTTAGGCTTGAGCAACAACCCTTGGCGATTGAGCCATAATTTCGGTCGTGTGCCTGTAGAAGAACACTGCTGTTTTAGAAATGATAGACTCAGAAAATAATGGTAGAATGTAGATCCACCAATTACAAGAAATGTTTGTTCTCCTTATTTGTTCATTCTCTACTAGGATTTTTTTGAACAAATTGTGAAAGATGGGGAAAAATCCCTCTTTAATTTGCCATCTTAAGTGGTTTGGGTGTGCTTTTTCCGTCCCTTGTGTTCAACACGTTAAGACACACCGATCCCATGAATTGGACACACGTGGGACATGTGTCCCGTGCATATTTGACTGGCAGGTGTGGCATGTCCTGACGTGTCGAACACATGGGACAGAGAAAGCACACCCAAACCACTCAAAACGGTGAATTAAAGAGGGATTTTTCCCCATCTCTCACCATTTGTTCAGTACATTTGATATATTTTTTCCATGGGTGTTTGACTTGATGGAAGGGTGTGTTGACGTATCCGATATGCCCAATACACAAGGGGCAGGGGGACGTGTTAGTAACTTAGATTTACACTAGCAAGTGATTCAAAATGTAAAGAGTACAAAAGGTGTTTGCAAAAGTGTTTTTTTGCACTGGCAATGATTATATTGTTAAGGTTTAAGATATTATTAGGTTTCTTTTCATTTCACTAGATAACCATAGCATAGATAGGATCACTGAGAAATACACAATCACAAGAGACACATCATTTATCCTGGGAAACCCTCATGGGGGAGAAAACCCAACAAAAACTTCCTTAATATAGATAGCCAATACAATGCCAAGAGATAACTCAAACAAATACAGAAAGTCCTCTCCCAAGAATGCGCCTCTCTCTTTCTCTTCTTTCTTCTCCAACTGCAGCTCTGAACTTGTGCTCTGATGAACAAGTGAGTGTGTGTCCAAATGAGGTGCTAGCCTCTTTATTTATACAATCTGGCACGTGTGGACAAAGGTGTCTTTTCACTGGCATGGCCGACTTCTTATTTTGGGTGGTTATAACCACCTTTAATATATTCTGGGGATGACTTCTCATTCTGCCTATTACGATTAGGGTTTGACCAATCCGCAGAAGGGGATTTGGTCATTTAGAATACCCGACATGATCAATCCGCAAAAAGGGATTGATCAATGAATAATACACCAATAATAATTAGAATACTCTTTGCAGTTACAATATTTCAACACTCCCCCTTAACAAGAAGGGTATTCTACAACAACATCAGGTGAGAGAGAGGACAACATCTTGGAACATTGACTGGCGTATCTATAAATCATCAGAAGTTTTTCTCATCATCCACATCGTCATTCACAACAGAGAGATGGAATGGTACCATCATCTGCATCAACATGGATTAGTATGAAACTAATACATCATCATTACAGAACGAGGCTGGTCACATCATCACAGCACGAGGCTGGCACATCATCACAGCACGAGGCTGGCACATCATCACAACAATAAGCTGGCACATCATCACAACGATTAAGCTGGCACATCATCACAACAATTAATGCTGGCAACACCACACAACAATTAAGTTGGAATCACAACACAACAATTAAGATGGAAACACCACACAACAATTAAGCTGGAATCACAACACAACAATTAAGCTGGCAACACCACACAACAATTAAGCTAGAATCACAACACAACAATTAAGCTGGCAACACCACACAACAATTAAGCTGGAATCACAACACAACAATTACGCTGGCAACACCACACAACAATACTCCCCCTTTTGAGGGAGGTCCTTTCGGACTATACCAAGCTTATCTCGAAAGTGCTCAAACTTTACACAAGATAGAGGTTTGGTCAACACATCAACATCCTATTCATCCATGCTAACATATTGGATCTTTATGGCTCCTCTCTGCACCATGTCACGGATGTAATGATATCGGATCTCTATGTGTTTTGACTTGTCATGGAACACAGGGTTCTCTGTCATCTTTATACAACTCTGGTTATCACATAGGATCGTGGTTGCTTCCATCTCTAGGTCGAATAGACTAGTCAACAACTTACGAAACCATATGGCTTCATAACTGGTAGAACACGCAGCAATGTATTCTGCTTCCGCTGTACTGAGAGCAATGCTTGATTGCTTCCTACTCTGCCATGAGATCATGGCTGATCCCAAATTGAAACAACATCCTGAAGTGCTCTTTCTGTCAGAGACACTTCCAGCCCAATCTGAATCAGTGTACCCACTCAGTCTGAAGTCATGATCTCCATCATAACTGAGACCACAATCTAATGTACCCTTAAGGTACCTCATCACATGTTTTGCAGCAACTAGGTGAACATGTCGAGGTTCTACCAAAAATTGACTCAAAGTGTTCACGGCAAAACAAATATTTGGTCTGGTGTTCGTCAGATACATCAACGATCCAATGATCTGTCTATACAGCGTGGCATCAATCAATTCTGACGAAGTGTCGACCAGAGGCTTCAGCTTCATTTCCATGGGTGTATTCATGGACTTGCACTCCAACATATCAAATTTCTTCAGGATTTCAACTGCATACTTCCCTTGGTTAAGGAAGATTCTCTTTGGGCTCTGCCATACCTCAAGACCTAAGAAATAATGCACTAGGCCAAGGTCTTTCATCTCAAATTATGCAACGAGCTTCTTTTTACATTCGGTGATGAGCTTTTCTTCTCCAATTAAGATTAAGTCATCCACATACAACAACAATATCACCGGCTCATCATTCATAACCTTGAAGTAGAGGTTAGAATAAGCTTTACTCTGGGTAAAGCCCAAGCTTGTCAAAAAACTGTTATCCTTCCATACCAAGCTCTAGGAGCTTGCTTCAACCCGTACAAAGCCTTTTTCAACTTGTAGACATGAGTCTTCCTGTCTTCAACTTCAAATCCTTGAGGTTGTTCTATATACACTTCTTCTTCGATGACACCATTTAGGAAAGATGTCTTTATGTCCATCTGGTGTAACTTCCACTTCATCTTAGCTACAAGGGCTATGATGGTTCTGATCGAAGTGTATCTGGCTACAGGAGCAAATGTCTCTTCGTAGTCAATGCTTTCCTTTTGAGAAAAGCCACGAGCGACAAACCTTGCTTTATACTTCTCAATACTTCCATCAGCAGCATGTTTTATTTTGAAAAGCCATTTGGAAGATACCACATCCTTGCTCTTCGGTCTGGGAACTATTTCCCATACATCATTCTTTATTATAGATTGGTATTCTTTTGTCATGGCATCTGCCCATTCTTTCTTCTGAATGGCTTCTTAAAAGCAGGTAGGCTCCTTCTCTAGGAGATCACACATCAAAGCCATATAACTGGAGAATGGCTTAGATCTCTTCACATGTCTCGTGGTTCCTTCGGGAAAACAATACTTCTCTCCATCTTGAATAAGCTCCCTAGACCAAGCAGACTTCCCTCACTGGTTCTGCAACTCTGGGAACCTCCCTCACTGATTCTGCAACTCTGGGAGATACAGATTCCTCTTCATATACTTATTCAAGCTGGCATCTTCTTGATATCTTGAGTGCTGCATCTTCATCAAAGGTCACATCCCTGCTGATCTCAATATGATGGTGACCTGGTATATAAACCCCGAAGGCCTTGGAGACCTCATAGTATCCAACAAATATTCCCTTTTTTCCTGAAGGGTCCAACTTGTTTCTTTTCTCTTTCGGAATATGTACAAATACTGGGCAGCCAAATATTTTGAGCTGGCTTACTTCTGGCTTCTTTCCAGAGAACATTTCTTAAGGGGTCTTGAACCCAAGTGCACTATGGGATAATTGGTTTTGTACATATACTGTTGTTTTTCCTGCTTTTGCCCATAAGCACATTGGAAGATCTTGATCATGGATCATGGTATTCACTGCTTCCATTATAGTTTTGTTCTTTCTTTCTACCACACTGTTTTGTTGAGGATTGTAAGGAGTGGTGAGCTCCCTCTTAATCCCGACATCTTTGCAATAGTTTACAAACTCTTTTGAGGTGTATTCTACTCCATTATCTAACCTGAGTATCTTGATCTTTCTTTCAGAAAGATTCTCTATCAAGGCTTTGAATTCCTTGAATTTACTGAACACTTCATCTTTTGATTTCAAAAAGTAAACCCAGTTTTTTCAAGAATAATCATCAATAAAAGATACATAGTATACATACCCACTGATGAAGGATGATGGCATTGGGCCACACACGTCTGAGTGAATGAGTACTAAGACTCTTTCTGCTTTACTGTCTCTCTTCGAAAAAGGGTTCTTGATGTTCTTCCCTTGTGCACATTCATTGCACACACCTTCATGGTCAACCTTGAGTTCTGGTAGATCTGTGACTGCCTTGCATACATACGGTAATGCCTTGTAGTTGATGTGGGCTAATATTCTATGACAAAGTTCACATGGATTCTCAATGGCATGGGTCATGGCAGCTTCTGAGTGACCCTTTAGCTTATACAAGCCACCTTCTTCTTTTCCAATGACGATTGCTTCTTTCATGGTTTTTCCTTTAGCCCACATAAGAACTTCTCCATCTATAAAGGCAATTCTGAAGCCTTTATTTTCTAAAGTTGATATGGAGAGTAGTTTCTTTGTCAAACCTGGTACATAGAGTACATCCTTCATCTTCATTGGAGTCCCTGAATTAAGCTTGTAGTTTGATTCTCCCACCCCCTTGATAGGGTATTGATAATCATCTTCAAGTGTAACTTTCTTAGAAAACTTCTTTTCTGAAAGGAAAGAGAGAATATCTCTTTGACCTGTCATGTGCCACTATCAATGAGCCAAGTGTCCTCTCCAGGTGATATTGATCCTGAGAGGGCCGAGATTAAGACATAGACTTAAATGCGTTCTCTTATCATCTTTGCGGGTGGCTCTTCATCTTCAACTGCATGGGCATGGTGCCTCTTATTTTTCCTCTTGTATTCTTCTTGTCTAGCTGGACAATGTCTTGCAATATGTCCCATCTTGTCACAATGGTAGCATTGGCAAGATGAGAAGTCTCTTTCTTTTCTTTGTCCTTTCTTCTGGAACCTCTTAGGTTGAGATTCTTTATATATGAATTTGTTTTGGGGGTGAAACTCTTTATGAGTTTCTTTCTGGAAGTAAGACTTCTTTCTTCCTCCTTTAGTGTGAGTAGCTAGGGCTTGATCTTCATCTGTGGATAGTAAAGCTTCTTGGTTAGCTACTCTCGATTCTTCTTGAATACGATCTTCCCAAAGACTGTCGAATTTTAGTTTCTCCTTTCTAGCACAAATAGTTTGGATGAATGCATCCCAAGGTCTTGTGAGACCATTGAGGGCCGTCATTATGAGTTTGTCTTCGTCTATAGTATCTCCAATAGCTTCTAGCTGTTCTTTGAATTGAGATACTCTGGAGAAATATTCCTGGATCGCTTCTCCTTTCTGCATCCTTGTATTCTTGAGTTGAGTTCTTAGATTCATCTTCCGGTTTATGTTCTTTCCTTCATATAATCTGGTTAGGACATCAAACATTTCTTTTGGAGTCTTCTTTGAAGACACTTGAGGAATCAAGTGATCTTTGATAGAATCTGCAATGATTCTTTTAGCCCTGATCGTGTCCTTTTGGTGCTTTCCTTTATCTGCAGCATCGTCGGGTTCTAATACTTCTTCTTTGACGAATCTTGCTAGGTCATTCTCTTCAAGAATGAGTCCAATCCTATACTTCCAGGCACGAAAGTTTTCCACACCTTCTAGCTTGTCAACAAGCTTAGTGCTTGCATACATCTTTTACCTAGAGCTAGGAAAATGACCAAAAAATGAAAATGCTCAAAATTGAATTCTGAACTTACCAGGAGGTGCGCTTGGCTAAGGCGAGTAGCCTGGTGTGGTTAGATTTAAGAAAATCCAACTTTTACCCCTTCAAACCTGATCAACGGATTTTTGGACTAGTGCTTTTGGTTTTCTGGTACTTCTGGTACTCTGGTTTTTTGGTACTTCTCGTACTTTGTGAAAACTAGGGTTTCACTTTCCGGGAGATCTAGCCACTGAAAAGTTGCGCTGAGGATGCCAAAGTGATCCTTGAGGAAGGGCGCACTTTTCTAGATGGTTTTGGGGCTGAAATTCTTCTTCAATAAAAATCCCTAATTTGCATGTACAACAACAGTGATGTTTTTCTCTTTTTCTTGTGAAAGATGCTTTCTTCAGCTTAGCTCTGATACCATGTTAAGGTTTAAGCTATTATTAGGTTTATTTTCATTTCACTAGATAACCATAGCATAGATAGGATCACTGAAAAATACACAATCACAAGAGACACATCATTTATCCTGGGAAACCCTCATGGGGGAGAAAACCCAACAAAAACTTCCTTAATATAGATAGCCAATACAATGCCAAGAGATAACTCAAACAAATACAGAAATTCCTCTCCCAAGAATGCGCCTCTCTCTCTCTCTTCTTTCTTCTCCAACTGTAGCTCCGAACTTGTGCTCTGATGAACAAGTGAGTTTGTGTACAAATTAGGCGCTAGCCTCTTTATTTATACAATCTGGCATGTGTGGACAGAGGTGTCTTTTCACTAGCAGGGCCGACTTCTCATTCTGGGTGGTTATAACCACCTTTAATATATTATGGGGCCGACTTCTCATTCTTCCTATTACGATTAGGGTTTGACCAATCTGCAAAAGGGGATTTGGTCATTTACAATACCCGACATGATCAATCCGCAAAAGGGGATTGATCTAATGAATAATACATCAATAATAATTAGAATACTCTCTGCAGTTACAATATTTCAACATGAATTACATCGTAAGTACTATTAAGGTGTTAATGTTTCAATTCATGATATTCAGATTTGAAGTCAGATCTAACCTCACGCTGAAATCTGAAATCTTACAAAACATTAATCAAAGCTTCATATTTTCAAAAACTAAAACCATAAAAGTATAAATCAGGAGAAGAGACACAACATATTTGAATTTCAAAATAATCCATCCAGTCACACCTTGTAGGTCTGAAAATAATATTTCTGAAAATCAAAACCAGCAGGGTTGAAATCTCTAACATCAATCACATTACTTCTCATTAACCTCAAAAGAATAATTACAATGATACATTAATTCTCATTAACCTCAAAAGAATGATTACAATGATACAATATAAGAGGGAGATGCCCTAGGTAGGTAGGCACTCCACTTGCTTGAGTTCTCTCAAGTCAGGTTGCACTCAAACTCATGACGTGTTCATTTCAAGCATCGAAGTGGCAGAGGGAGACAACTAGCAGATAAAGAAGATAACAAAAGACACATTAGCTCTTTTAAATTGACAAACTAGCTATACTAGGAAGGTGACCCCACATGAGAGAGTCTCATCGCGACTCTCTCATGTGTCAAGCAAAGTGGAGTAGTTCTGAATTTTCCTCTCTAGATAAGGTGCATTAGGGAAAGAGGAATGAGGCACATTAGTGGAGGGAATATTCTCTTTAATTAAAGCTCAAGTCATTATTAAATCCAAATAACTCACTTATGACTAATTACTAATCAAACAATCAACTGTAGTCTAAAAATATAACTGCTAAACATAGACAATTTGAAATTCGAATGTCCCTAAAAATATGAATTGAAAGAACCATTGGCTAATTACTAATCTGTCGATAGTTAAAAAAAATAGAATCTCCTAAAAAATAGGAAACCTTAATTTCTAGGAGATGAATGAAATCAATGGAGAAAATGTCGGATAGCGAAAAAAAACTAAGGGCCCCTGCTTGTTTATAGAAAGAGGGGCATTGCTTTTGAAGTTTCTTGGTTTCATACTTAGTATTATACATATTGAAATGAAATAACTCAAAGGGAAAAACTGATTGGAAATCTAAGCTAGAAATTGTAAGAAAGCTAAACTAAGGTACAATACTGACAAACTGGAACCAAACATCTATGTGAAATTATTTCTAAGAATCAAGGGAAGAAGAAAAGAGTGATTGTGTTTTTTGCAACCTTCGCTAACAGTGTTGCTTAGCTTAATCTAAAATCCAACTTGTAAATAGACTTATCTAATAAACTTGCAAGAGAAGCAAAGAAAGTGAAACACAATAAAAGCTACACAAGAAACGTAGCAAACTAAATAATGAAACAACCTACACAAGAAACAAAAGCCAATAAAAAAATGAGCAAATGCCATTAAATTAGCTAGATAATCGAAGGAAAGCAAAATCACTGAATAAAAAGTGTTTTGGAAACTTCATATAAGGAATAGTTAGCCTAAAAAGTTTAGATGTAGATCCTTGAGCTTGTGAGTTGGCATGAATATGCTATATTATGGCACAATCTGTACTTTCCCAAAGCCCAAGGTAAGTAGGGGAGATTGGCGTAACAAACAGGATATCCAATCAATGTCACCTTAATAGGAAATCCCCACTTTCTAGGGATAGGCAGGGTCTACCCCAGGGGAGTCGTCCTCGATAACCTACAGGGATGGAAAATAAGGGTTATGTTCAGGATATATTCCCCCCCCCCTCACTGGTTACCAAAGTCACTAAATCCGTGTCCCAAAGATGAGGTTAATGAAGTGCTTGATGTACCTACCCGGAACAAGACAATATAGCATGCATATACAATAATTCCAAGTATAAATATGATAATAACACCTCAGAAGACAATCGACAGTGACAATAAATGCAAGCTGATATAAAATCGCAATAGTTAATAAGTTTACAACAAAAAATGATAAAATGTAACAACTCGAACAAATACTCCTCAGAATTGCTTGAAAATATAGCAAAAAGATAACATTCATTAAGCAGAATGATAATCAGATGTCATAAGCAACTTCTGAAGTGTTTAGCTAGCATTCAAAGTCAATTATGCAGAAAATTTGCTGCATTTAGATGGCTGTAGTAGTCTTTTATAACAACAACAAATAAGTTAGTGATCTAGGCTAAACTAGGGTTAGAAATAGTTAGTAAAATCTTAGGAGAAGAGTGTTTGAGTGTTTAATCAATCCTTCAACAAGAGAGAGGCAAGAACTAGTTCCTTCAAGGGATTATGGAGTCAAGTGGACAGCTTCTTCAAAGGCTACAATTCAATTTTGATAATGCACAAAAGTCTAAGAGGGAGAATGCATAGGAAAAGTAGTAACTTAAGTCCCCCTATGCATTTACCTGAAGAAACAAGATACTAGGGTGTGTTGCCGTCCTAATACACACTTGCTAACGTGAGCTAAGTCCAACTCACTTAGTGTGTCCTCGGAGACACAATGTCTAGGCTTTCAGTCCACACTGTCACCTTGACTGGAACCTCTTCCTTCTAGGCTTACTCCTAGGGAAGCCAAGGGGGGTAGTCCCTAGTTACTAGATTAATTTTAGTTTGAATGTTCTAGGAGTTAGTTTTAATTTGTTATAGGCCAAAGGGGAAAACTAGCCTAAGATGTTCAAGCAGCAATGCAAGTGCAAGTCTATTCTAAATGAAAATCAACCCTTTCCCCAAGTCAACTAAGACTAGTGCCTAAGGTTGGGCGATGGGGTCAACTAATGTTTGAGGGTGGTTCGTTACAAGAAGTTTACAAAGTAAATCAATTCAAACTACCCAAAAACCCAAGGTTATTATAATTATACAAAAGGATTACAAGTGTTATAATGATTACACCACATACAAAAGATACAACAATATACAAAGATACAAAGAAGTGTAAGTGTTCAACAATTTGCCAAGCATGCCCCAATAGCACTTACTCTATTGG
>JASDQU010192169.1:9838-20024 GCA_032191745.1 Picea mariana | reverse complement strand
ACCCTAAGGCACTGGTCTAACTCTCCAACGTTGAGCTTTTTGTGCCAAAACAAAACTTCCAAAACTCTCAAACTTAAAACCCTAACTAACCCTAACGTCTACTAACCCTAGATCAAAGATGATGTCATGCCTTATTTGAACCTTTGGATGATAAAGAACGTTGTGGCTTAGTCATCTAGCGATAGACATTGATGTATTGATAAATTCCATTGACTTATTTGCAAAACGTTGACCTCCTTGTCTACCGTACTAACCCTAGAACAAGGCTGACGTCACCTCTAGTAAGCTTGACGCAGCAATTCTGTTATATGTGAGCATTTGATGATATTTAATACATTTGAGCTAATTTAAGGATTAATCAATATTGGATGCTATATCATTCTGTATTTATTGGCAAGTAATATTATAAGCCATAGTCATTATTGCAATCATTGACTTCGTCAATAATTACTGCTATTTATGCTCATGTATATTAAATGTTGATAGTCATTAATTTATGAAGTACTAACCACTACTGCACGTATTAGTTTTATTGTTGTCTTGTCTCGCAAACAGGTGCCTTCTCTGTGGTTTATCTTCATTTTGACTATCTTCTTGGCGGTAATCTGTGAAAGGGAAAACTTACCTTGATCCTTTAACCCTTTGCCTTTTTCAAGACCCCAGATTACCAGGGACGTCTCCCTTGGGTTTAGCCACCCTAAATAGAAAGAGCCCTCCATCGAGGTGACAGTGGGTGGGGAAGCTCCTGTTACGCCAGTTTGACCCTTACCTTTAGCTGCTTGACCCAAACTCCAAACTGAACGATAACAATCATGAGATGGTATGTTTGGCCATCCTACTTGTTACATGATCTGTTTGATCATGCGATGGCTTGTTTGGCCATGCTACTTGTTACATGATCTTCTTGATCATGAGATAGCCTGTGTGGCTATGGTGATGCTACCTGTAGACTGGTCTGCAAGACAATATGAGTCTTGTCCATGCCATGTGAGATGGATGGATGTGTTTGAGACCATTACATGAAGAACATCTTAGTTAATACCTCCCTAGCTAAGAGGGAGTGTTGATGTTTTGGTAGTTGTGGGAGGTATTAACCTCCAAGTATAACCTTTGACCTAAAATAGAATATTCCAGAAGCAAAAGAGCCGTTAAATAGATGTTAGAAAACCCTAGGAGAGAAGTTGAACTTAAGAGAAATAATATTAAAGTAATAGACACATACAGAAGGAGAAGTCGACCCCAGTCAACTAGACAATTTAGTAGAAATAGGCAGTTGCCTAGTTCATTTGTACACACTCACTTAGCAAGTGCGCAAGTCTATAAGACTGCACTTGCAACTAGAGGTGCGTAAGTCTGGGAGCAGCAGCTACAGTTGGAGGGGGCACAAATCTGGAGGATTAGTACAACAGTTTGGGTATTTTTCTTGTGCGCTTCTCTTGGAGAAGAGATACGCTCTTCTTATATGGTTATTGTGTTGTTGTTGCAGCAGTATTGTCGCTAGGGTTTATCTATTGGTTCTGGAGTAGGCTTTCCAGAATTATTCTAAGTAAAAGTTAAAGTGCTCAGGGGTGGCATGTGTGCCTATGGTTGGGTGAGAATAGTGTGATATTGACAATGAGCACACCAAAATTTTAACACTTATGTGGGCCAAGTTGATGTAGAGAGGTTGGACAAGTGATTCAAGCAACTTGAAGTCTATTTTGAAGCCCATGGGTATGGAGGATTAGCAAAAACTTCCTATGAAAAGATGTAGATGCTCGATTATGCCTTGGTATGGTGCGATATCCATGTAAACACATTGAAGAGGAAAGAGCCACCCAGTACATGTTGGGAGACCTTCAAAGAAATGATGAATAAAAATTATGTCCTATTAGACATGAACAAGAACACAAACTCAAGCATTACAACTTTTGGAAAAGGTAGGACAAATAGTACTAAACTACACAATGAAATTTTAAAAATTGGAAATTATTTTGGGGTTTCAATGGAGGTTTGCACTATCACATAAGGAGGTAAGATCTTCTCGATCCTAAGGAACTTGATGAAGCATCATTAAAGACAAGCTATGTGGATAGTGGAAGTATGTAACAAGGGCCTAGTACTTCCAAGCCACAACAAGGAAAGCAAGGAGGGTCTTCAAACAAGAAAGGTTTTAAGAAAGACTCCTAAAAGAGAAATAAAATACATGTGCATTATACATGCTTAAAAGGTTCCTTTTATAGCACAAGTTGTAGGTTGGTCAAAGCTCGACCCAACCACAAAAGCATGTGTTACAACTTTGGGACACTACACCCAATGTCACCTCGATGGAGGTCCCACACTTGGGGGGTGACTAAGGTCACTCTTGGGAGGTGATCCCAGAGACCCTAGGGGGAATGAGAAGGATGAAGGGAGGTGTAAGGAGAAGTCCCCCAAAAGGTCAAGTGATAGAATAATAGATTGGTTGAAAATGGTAAGTAGATAGAGGTAAATGGATACCGAGTAAAGAGATAGTTGTCGGTGCACCTGTACCTGCCCGAGACACAAGAAAAGACACTTTTCCAACCAAGTATAGTAATGGATCAGCAAGTTAAGCTTTCTGTCCCTAAAATGCAGCAGCATACAAGTTAGTAAATCAGCAATAGATTACATCCAAATCAACAAGTAAAAGGTCTATATTAGTTAGCAATGTCAGCAATAAAAACTAGTAACCAATATCGACCGAAAATAACACTTCAACACTGAATAAAGATGGTTGTCATAAAAGCAAATTTCTGCAGAAGTATATCAGCCTTATGGCTGTAGCATTCAATGAAGTACAACAGCAAATATGACCATCAAAAAGTGTCAAAATCTATTCCAATAGATGCACCTAGGTTAGTAGGTTAAACTAGCAAAGTTAGAGGGTTAGTCTAGGGTTAGTTTGTGAGATATTAGCGATTAGGGTTAGAGTTTAAAGCAACCCTACTGGTTGTAGGTTAGTTTTACTCCAGAAATAAGCATTTGTGGGAGAAATAGGACACCATAAGGGAGGAAGAATCCCCAAGGCATCAAGATCATTATCCAAAAGAGACAACTTCAAAACTTGAAATTTGTATGTTTACCAAGGCAATACTTTATTTCTCCCATGCAATAAGTAAATGACTAGTGCCCTTAAAAAAAGGTTAATGGAGTCAAGAGAATATGAAGAAGCTAGATAGGCTACTTCCTTGGGGGTGTAAACCCTTTTACTCCACAAGGCAAGCTTCTCTTAGCTATAGGGTTTTAACTAGGAGGGTGTATGCAATTATACTCCTCTTGGTAAACCCTTATGAAGCAATATTCCCTTAGCAATAAAATGGTGGAAACACAAGTAGGGGTGTATGCCCTTATACTCCCTACTTGGTTCAAGCAAATAGAACCTTTAACTTGTACAAATGATAATACAATGAAATAAATGGCACCTTCAAGCATTAAAAGGCAATAAAATCTAGACTAACCACCAAAAAAGAAATGAAGCAAGCCTTCCATGGCTAGTGCACCATCTACATCAACCATAACCAAGACATAGCCATAAACAAAAGCACAAGAGAGAGAACTAGCCAAAGAGAGAGAAAATTTCAGTCCAAGAGCCTCTCACAATGGAGAGTTATTGTCTGAAAATGAGATCTTATGATCTCTATTTATACAAAATGTAGCTAACATAGTTTGTCCACATAATATTTGGGAAAACACAAGATTAGGGGTCAACAACCCTAATTTTTCCCCTTTACAAAGATAATATTTAAAAATTCTCTTTAATTTCACTTTTGCACAAAGAAAACCTAAAACAAAGGTGACGTCATCCCTTGAAGGAGGACATTTTGGCAAATTGAGCAAGTCCTTGGAGCTGGGCTGCAAAGTAGGGCCTCCAAAGGCCATGTGGCAATCATCCGGAGCCTCTCCACCTCAAAATGTCATGTGTCATGCTCTGATTCATCATTAACCACCATATGCCCCTCAAATGTGATGTCAAGCCCCTAGGGAGTGACGTTTTTCCCCTTCTGGGCAAGTCGTTTGGCATGCAAAGGGTGGGCTATGTCTATCCAGCTGTCTCCTAGGCCTCAGAATGCATCTCCCTGTCGTCTGGCATGTGGGCCTATGTCATCCATCTTGTGGGTTGCTTTGTCTCATGGAAGCCCAAGCTAGGCTTGTTCTTCCAAAACTGGCCACCAACCTGTACCTACAAGACAAATGGATACGCCCTCCAAGGATCTTAAGTCAAAGCATCATGATGGGTAAATCAAGTCAATAAAAGATCCATTAAAGCATGTATACTAGGACTACATCATACAAACATGTGCTTAAGAAACTAGACATTTTGCCAAGTTTGGTTGTGGGAGGGTTGGCATGGTCCCTCTTTTTAATGGATCAAACCCCCTAAGTCTAGGAACAACACTATCTGAGTCATGTGAATGAAATGAATGCATGGGGGAAGTACTTAATGGGCATGGGGTTCATGATATGCAAGGGTCCATAGTATCTCATTTATGGGTGCCTTTGTGGAGGGTGTGTCGCACCTTCATCCATAATGCATTTTTTCCAAGCCCATCAATTGCCTTTATTTTTCTTTCTTTGTATTTTCTTTCAATATAGCAAAGGGTGAGTTGGAGGCCACTGCCCTATCGTGGTGACCAGATATCGACAGTTTCACTCACAAGTACTTTCACGGAAATGAGAAGGTTGGCTCGTGATGAGACCCCCTTTCCCTTAGCCATGCAACTGAGAGCCATTACCCTGGTGTGATACCCATGGACATGATAGGTTGACTTGTGATGAGACCCCCTATCCTCAACTGATCCTTTAAGCGTCTTTATTTATTCTTTTCATGGGGTCCTTATTTTCTTACAGAGGAGCTTTTTATTGCTTTCTTGGGATCCCCTGGGCGAAGCATCTAGAAGGTTCTTTCATTAGGATTTTATCTTTTTCCAGCTAACTCCCCTTTGGGCCTTCAGCCCCTTCTTCCCATGAAATGAGGAATGGTCCCTTCTAGGGTTAGTCTACCCTAAAATCCCAAGAGATGATGTCATGAGGGGAAATAATCATCGAAAGTGGTAAGTATAGTTGAGAGTGGCACGATGACTCATCAAAGGAAGCTCCCAGAAACACCCCATCCTAAGGGTGACCATCTACTTGAGTGCCCCAAGCCAACCACCATCATTTAAACCAGATAAAAGGCATAGTTTCCAAAGAAAATGTCTCATAATAAAAAATAACCTCTGATACACAAGCTAGAATGCCTCAAATATTAAAATGATACCCATCATCATACCTGACTTGTACCGCATGGAGAAAGACACAAGTGACCTGTGGTGGCAAGCTAGTGTGGATGATGACCAAGTGTTGGGTCACTGTGGTATCGATGCAGGTCTCTAGCTGTGCAAAAGGATATTGTTGGTCATGTGGTCTCTCGGCACTCCATATCTGCAACCTAAGGGCCTCGAGACATAATCTCCTTAGTTATCCACAAAATGGGTATAACAGTTCCAAAGAATCATTGTGAGCACCGTAGCATAGATGCACGCACTAAGGAGAATTGTCGGAAACTCCATCCACAACTCTACCTGTTACCACTCAAACTCTACCCCAAGAGGAAAAGTCCTAACCTCGACAGGAGAGCCTAGAGGCACTACAGAAAAGCTACCCACTAAGGACACTAAGCTACCCTAGCCTATAGGGGAATCCCTACAAGTCAATCTAAGCTGAGTCATTATAAAAGCATGGGAGTCAAAGTTAACTTAAACTGAAGATTTGCACAATTTACCCAAGAAACCAATTAAAGAATGTTACAAAATGTGGTATACAAGTGCAAAAAATAGTTAAATGACTGAAGTCCAAGTTATGGCATGTAATTGAACTTGAAGATAAGAAAGAATTTGAACCCAAAACCCTGAACCTGTGTATAGCAATTCTAATTCCAAACACATAAATGTTGAGCTCAACTGATCGATTATATTTCAAGAATGTCTGCTCTGGAGACCACATATGTTGCTTGAGATAGTAAAGACATAGAATTTTCAAATGTAACTGAGTTCTTAAGCATTGAACAGGACTTAAAGTAAGCATGAAATCTGGGAAATATCAACGTTGCAAGTTCAAAATTCAAGCATGATCATTAAATGTGCAGCGGTGTATCAATCACTTCTCACAATTTACGCCCACAGAATTCATTGTACTTCAGGTTAGGAGTCTGAATTTGTGAACATCCAAGAAAGAATTGCCACTCCATTTCATGACAGCATAAGTTTTATAACAGCCATTAGTATGAGTGCTTTTAAGAATGCCTGAACAAGACAACCCAGGTTTGTAATTTACCATACCAGCAATGTAAAATTCCTGATTTTACCATGAAAATCCTAGAAGTCAGTGAAAGATTATTTATCGCTTAGAATTCTGTTCTAGAAATGGCAAGATTCGATTCATCTTTATTTAGTTCACTATCAGCATAAGGAACATCTCCAGACTTTGTATAAAATTACAGCAACATGAACTAGCCAAACTTAAAGTGTGCCATGAAGGCACAGAGTCTGTGTTAAGGCTTGTGGATAAAATGATTACTTTAGTATTTAGTAATCAAATTCACCAATAGCAGAACTTTACTTAGCTACAAACCATTCATGCCCTCAAAATGTGACCTACAGATAATGTATTATTCAGAAATTCAGAATGTACACTTGCAAATTTATTCAATCCAAATTTATCATTCACTCAAATGCCAGCCTCAACAGAATTGTTCAAGCGTTGGATGCATCAATATGTTTTTCAAGAGTGCTTTAGATCACAAAATACTTGAACAATTTCAACATATTTGTGCTATGTATGAGTATTCAGCTTTCATGCACAGTTATGACTTTAACTCAGAAAATTGCTAAGTACTGTAGCATATGTTCCACACCAACATTCCATCAACCAGATTTGGCTTGCGTATATTTTATGTGAGTTCAGAAATTAATTAAACATTGTTTGGTTTCTTTAGGGTTACAGAGCTAGATATTCTGAAAAGATTCACATTAAACATATAAATCTGAGAAACAATGCATGCTGATCTAAGATAAAACCCTTTTAAAGTGGACCACCTGCAATAAGACTTAAGTTAGATGCACAAGATAGATGCATTTGGACTTAGGTCTGCTGATAAGCTTTTTACAAACAATGGGATGCACCCAAAAGTTGCAGCGCTAAGCACATTTATGCATCTATTTAAATGAATAAAGTATTATTAAGTTAGATCTAAGCATAGGGGTGGTAGGTGCGGGGGATTATTTGCGATGTAATGCTCCCTTTCAAGTGATAGGGGTCTTGAGAGACTTAGTAGCTAAGTTGCAGGAAACGCTCCCCCCCCATGTCCCCCCCCACAAAAAAAAAAGAGGCGAAACTCCGGTACGGGTATGGTACGGTCGAGAAACGCCGTCGGCTGTACCATACGGCGATTCCCAATTTGGAAACGCCGTATGGTACGACCGGCGACATTTCCCGACCCGTACAGACGGCGTTTTGGGTGTCTTTGAGGTGAAATAAGGAAAAAAAAAAGGGCGCCGTGGAGCCTCCAAACAATGAATTAATTTTATTTTTGGCATTTTCTATATTCTTCAACGAGAATGAGGTTGATTTTCTGCCTTTTTTTTTAATTTCAAAAAGAAATTTCTAGAAGCAAATAGAAACCCTATATCTCCTTCCTTTGCTATAAGAAACCACTTGCTTCACTCATTCCTCACACTTTCATTAGCAAGAGGAGCATCCTACAGCAGCAGCAAGGAGATTGTGTGTGGTTTTTGTAAGCAGATTTCTTTTCTATTTGGTGAGGAGATTTATTTTATGTTTGCTTAGCAAGTTAGCAGATTTTTTTGTTCTCTTGGTGAGCAATTAGAAAATTCTTGTTTTGTTTGGTGAACAGATTTTCTTCTTGTTTTTGCAGCATTCATGGCTTCTCAAAGTGTTGTTTCATCTACCCCTAGAGTTGTTGAAGTAAGCAAGCATCAAGAATATTATCCTCTTTGCAGGCATGTTACCACGGTCAAGGCTATGGGTGTTGGTGGAGGTTCATGGGAATGGAAGTGCAATTTATGCAAGAAGGATAAGACCTTCAAGGGCTCTTATACAAGAGTCAAGGCTCACATTTTTCATGAAGGGAAGGATATTGAAGGTTGTCCACATACTCTTGATCCGCAAGTGAGGTATAAATTCCATAAAGAGCATGATGATGCTCAAAAAATTAAGGATAATGGAACCAAGATTGATATGCATGACAGTAGCAAGAATCCTCCTTCCTTGGGTGTTAGCAATTAGCCAAGGATTGTTCATGAAGCAAGGAAGAGGAGGGCGCTAGAGGTAGAAAACAAGATATCCAAAGGCCTTGGAGGATGAAATGCAGCTACAGACAGCAGATTGATGAAGATGTTCAACAATCAAAAGAGAGAAGAAACAGAGTCAAGAGTGGCAAGGGCCATATTTGCATGTGGCATCCCATTTAATGCGGGTCGGTCCCACTATTGGAAAGATATGGTGAAGGCAATTAACGAGGCTCCTCAAGGTTTCAAGGGGCCAAACTATGAAAAACTCAGAACAGTGTTGTTGCAGAAAGAGAGGTCATTGATTCGTGATATTCTCAAACTAGTTCATAGCTCATGGACCAACTCAAGGGTTTCCATTATCTCCGATGGATGGACTGATACAAAGTGGAGGCCCTTGGTCAATGTTATTGCATCATCACAATATGATCAATGTTCTTAAGAGCAGAAGATTGTTCTGGCGAAGTAAAAGATAGCAAATTCATTGTTGATATTTTAATTTATGTTATTAAACAACTAGGGCCAGCAAATGTGGTGCAAGTTATCCCAGATAATGCACCTGTTTACAAAGCTACAAGCTTGATTGTTGAGAGTAGATAACATCATACTTTTTGGACTCTTTGCATTGTCCATAGTTTAAATCTCATTTTAGAAGAAATTGAGGCAAAAACTAAATGGATTAAGGAGGTCACAGGGCAAGCACTGAATGGATTAAGGTCACAGGGCAAGCTAGGGAGATCATTAAATTTATCACCAACCACCACCAGTCTCAGGCAATGTATCGAGAATACTCCAAATTGGACTTGCTCAAAGTTGTTGAGACAAGATATGCCTCAAACTTCATCATGTTGCGTGTAATGTCCCTTTCCAAATAGGAGCTCCAAAGAGGAGGCTTAATGGTCTAAACAACACCTTTAGACTATAGCCAGGGCTAGAAAGGGGTGAACAGGGTTACTAGAGGTCATCCCAATCAAAGGTGTTATAATCGAAAAGTGACATTGAGCTAAAAGTGGCTAAAAGCGCTTTTAAGCCAACATGAGCTAAAAATAGAACAGATGAGCTAAAATTAGAAGTCGACATTGAATTAGGGTTTCGAGCAGCTATAAGAGAAGGTACAGTGACCTAATTCATCATTATGCAGATTTTGACTTGTCGTTGAGGAGAAAGGCGCATCTCAGGAGAGGTAGCTCAGTGGATTCCAGAAGGAATACACCAGTGGTTGATTTCGATGTTGAGAGACACACCCTAGTCACCGAGGAGATCACACAGGTCTTCCATCAGTCTTCAGCAGTAGTTCTACAGGGTTCAACAGCAGGGGTGCACTTGTTCAGGGAGAGGGCACAACTTCTGAGGAGGTTTAATGGATTGACTTGTCTCATTCAGGGAGAGTTCAGAGATCCCCTCCGACCCATTTGAGACGCAGGTCATATGCACATTTTTTTTGGTTTCGCGTCAGATTCCAACAGGAGAATCAGCAGGGATGCATTTTCCGGACATTGGGAGTGCGACACTTGGGGAGGACACATTCGGGGTTCCTGAGCGATCATCAGATCAGATCCAGGGAAACCCTTCCGACCCATTTCAGAGTAGGTGAGGGAGATCAGTTTGAGACACATCTCAGCAGATTCATGTTGATGATTACAACTTCGTGAGACATCCTCCAGGACATAGACTGAGTGAGTCGACCTGTGAGAGAGCCCATGTGTTGGGTGTGCCCATGAGATGGGTGTGTTGTTCCTCTCTAGATTGAGATGAAACAATGTGTACCCCTGTGTGGGGTGAAGGTGCCCATGTGATGGGTGTGCGTCAGACTCTGGACTGAGTTGTTATGACGTGTGGTCTTCTACCTTGTGGACTCAGTTGAGTCAGGCTTGAGATGGTACTCCAGATGATTCTCCTGT
>JASDQU010192167.1:8846-19290 GCA_032191745.1 Picea mariana | reverse complement strand
TTCTCTATCTTTATCCAGGATTCACGAGAAATACTACAGCCCCATACTTCACATCCATAAAGAATAACAGGTGTAACAAGAGTCTCAAAGAGGAGTTTCTTCTTATCTCAGCTCCAAAGATCAGTTGATTTACAATTGTTTTCAAGCCCATAATAAGCTTTCCATCCCCCAATAATCCTTTTCTCAATGCTATAATTCCAATTGAGCTTGTGGTGAATATCAATTCCAAGATATTTGTATGAAGTCACTTCCTCCAAGTTGTTGTTGTCATATACAAAGATATCATAAGAGATCTTATTGGATTTAATAATTATGACCTTAGTCTTATCAGTATTAATAGTCGTACCCATATTGGAGCAAAAATCCTTGAGGATTCTTAGTTGGTTTTCAAGATCACGGGACTCCTTGCCATAAGAACGATATCATCGGCATAAAGAAGAAGATTGATGACTATACCCAGTAAGAGTAGGGCCGACACAACCTGCTTTTTTCAAGCATTCTTCACACAACCTGCTTTTTTCAAGCATTCTTCTAACTTATCAATGTATATGCCAAAAATGGTAGGAAACAAGGGACAACCTTGTTTGACTTCGATATTGCAATTAATTTCTTTTGACCAACCCTCAATGTTTTTAAACTTAGCAATAAATTGGAATTACATACTTAAAAATACAACTAACTAAAAGAAATACAACTAACTAAAAGATTAGATGCATTAGATTTATACCACTTACACTATATTAAGTATTATTTTCAAAATAAAATTAAAAAATCATAAATTTGAAAATTTATTTGTCTAACACCGGTGAGAGGAGATCTTAAACCTCTTAAAGGCGCTGCCCTAAAATACATAACGCTCAGGTCGCCACTTCGATTAAGTCTCGTCCACTCCATTCTGGCGGAAATGCAATTTGCACTATGCAAGAAGCTAGGTACGTTGTTCCGAGTAATCAATTCTTAAGATTAACTTATACGTAAGACAAATCTGTGAGAAAAGCTTACATGAAAACTGTGTTGGTTTGTTAATTCAGTTACACTTAACTATTTTAGTAAGTTATTCTTTCAAGTTGTTACCTCCAAATTTAAAGTTTTTGATAGATAGTTGAATTTTTAGTTTTAAGATGAATAATATATATATATATATATATATATCTTTGGACAGAAAAATCTTGTTTAATTTAAACAAATATAAATTTTACTATGGTGTCAACGACTCTGACCTGTCACAAGGCTGCCACCCCCACCATGGAATGAAGAGGGCTTCACTTGAGGTTTCCATATGCACGAAGCACAAAGAATTCGGGAGGGAGTACGAGTCTCCTCATACCAACTAGTAACATAATGTTTATGGGTGGCAAATTCCGTAGGATGTATAGGGAGAGGACCTCCCATTAATATGTGAAATTCATGGGCGATTCGTTATGGAGAGGAACTAAGAGTAGACACGGTTACCATTTTAAGAAGATGTGAGGAAGGAAGTACCTTAGAATTACGAGTTGCTAGTATGTAGGAGGGTTTTGGTATATGAGGGTCAAAGCATGTGTAGCTGGCTCATGCTCTTTAGTGGATGAGGTTTGACATAGCAAAGGTATAGGGTTTTGAACAACTTCATGGCACACTTCCATGTGGGTTTTAGGTATTTCTGTGTTGTTTTTGGTGTTTTTGTTTATACTTTTAGAGTAGGGAGAAGCTAGCTTCATGGCACACTTCCATGTGGGTTTTAGGTATTTCTGTGTTGTTTTTGGTGTTCTTGTTTTTACTTCTAGAGTAGGGAGAAGTTATTGGTTTAGTTATTACTCTTAGTCTTTAGGGTAGTCTATTGGTTTGCTATGTTTTGATTGTTCTACTAGTCAGTTTTGGGAGAAAGATTGAAAACCTTTCTATGTTATTTAGTCGATCTTCCATCCCTTGTTTTTGTCTGGCCGATTTAGTTTCATTCTCAAAGTGGGTCTTGGGCCATTTCTAAAGATTTGGATGTCTTGTTAATATTGTTGGCAAAGAGGGGAGAGGGTGCAAGAGAAACCTTGTTGTTGGTCTCCGCAAGGCTTCAACCTTTAAGAAGATTAAACACACTTCTAGGGATGAAAATGATGCATGGTAGGTAGAGCATGGTTACAAGCAAACATGCTCTGACGCTGCCAAGGTAGAGGAAATGGAACAATTAGTTAAGAGGATAAGATAAGACCCCTCGCTTTGACACTGCCAAGGTAGAGGAAATGGAACAATTAGTTAGGAGGATAAGTTAAAACCTCTCCGACTCTAAGGTTTGAGGGAAGTTGACATATGGGTGAAGGAATCGGTCTACTCTAGAATCCAAGAAACATTTTTTTAGAAATGCTAAAATTTACTCGCTAGTCAAAACCTTGATAGCACAAGCCTTAGAAAATAACCAACAGGAACAATAAGATATCCTTCGTACCATTATGATATTTGAAGGACATTTTTTTAGAATTGCTAAAATTTACTCGCTAGTTAAAACCTTGATAGCACAAGCCTTAGAAAATAACCAACATGAACAATAAGATATCCATTATGATATTTGATGGAAAATTTGAGGTTGTGTGTAATACTTTTTTTGAAATTAAGATACTAGTCTGTTAGGTGGAAGAGGAAAAGACAAGTAGGAAGAAAGAGGTTTACTCCAGTGGATCAGTAAGTACCCGAGCTAATCCCATTGAGACTAATGAAGATCTTCAACTCTCAGGTATTGCACAAAAGGAGATTATGGAGGATGATGTGTTCCTGGAGGTGGCAGTGAAGGGGAGTCCTCATTCTCCCATTATTTGATGTTGTGAAAGTTTTATAGTTTATTATTATAATGAATAGGTATGGGGTGTTATCCATATCATTTCTTTCCTTATGTAAATCACTAATTAGATGACAAACTCTAAATAATTTGGATAATTATAAACTCATGGTTTTTTAAGACAGGTCTCCACCATGAACAATTATAAATTTAAATTAGAATGCATAAAACAAATAACTAATACAAATGTGACATTTCCTTATCTAAATCACTAATTAGATGACAAACTCTAAATAATTTGGATAAGTATAAACTCATGGTTTTTTAAGACAGGTCTCCACCATGAACAATTATAAATTTAAATTAGAATGCATAAAACAAATAACTAATACAATGTGATAAATAGAGAATAATAGTTGTGATATATATCATATTAAAAAGGGTAAACCTTCAAATAATACTTAAAAAAATTGTCAATGAGCATGATAAACTTATAAAGTGATCCACGGATCTTTTAATGACTTATGGTTGAGTTTTAATTTTGCATGCGTTCATTAACCATTTGAGAAAATTTAGTGAAAGAATGACAAAAGAAGAGGAATTATGACAGCCATATACACATATGCAGATCTGAAATGAAAGCATAAACAACAAACCATAACACGCAGATTGATAACAGAGTTCGGCACAACTTTGCCTACGTCTCCGGGCCTTTTCTCTGTGGGGGATGCTTCTTTATTTCTGTTCAAAAGCTCAAAAGTACATCGCTGCAATGCCAAATGGCTACAAGACTGATCTGGTCATGTTCTTCCATATCTCTAGAACCATGCAAAGAAAACGACATGCAAAACGGACATCCGGAGCTCCCAGAAATGGTTCGACAACGTCTCCTCCTCAAAACCTTCTCTGCCTCAAACTGGCTTTGGCTTGGCTTCTCCTCAGCATAATTCTGCTCTGAATGCCCTCAAAGCTGTCCCCATGGCCTCAAACAGGCCTTGGTTATATAGCTAGGAAGTTAGTTTCTCATCTCCAACTTCCTCCAAGAAGTTAGGCTCAAAAACTACCCAATAACTCCCAAAAACCATTAACAATTGGTTTAATTACAATTAAAAACCAAAAAGTGGTTAGAAAACCCATTTTCTAACTATAATATGGTTAAATACGGGCTTAAGCCCCCTTCATCCGGACACGCGCCCCTTTTACTGGTCATATGGCACAATATGGCCAAGCGCTGGCCCCTCCTGTTGGCGTTGGCTCCCGGTCACATAAAATATTGGCATATAGCCATGGCCCAAAAATTAAACCGTTCAAACCATATTAAAACACCCCGCGCACATATAACAGCGCTCATATGGTATACACCAAGACCATGGGCTATGGTTGAACCTCGCGCCATAACTTCGCGCTTGTGGTCGTATGCAATGGTCATATGGTAATGCCGAGGGCTGGGGCGAAGCCCCGGCCCTTTCCCCCGCGACTCAACACTTAACCAAATTTAAATACAATTACGGCCGTATGGATAATAAGAACCACCGACGGGGCGGGTGGCTAGCCCAGCCCTGCCAGTCCTTAGCCCGCTCGATAGGTCGCGGGTTCGACCCCCAACCATGCCATATATAATTTTAACATATATACGAACAACCAACCATGGGGTGCTACGTGGCAGCCCTTGACTGGGCCACGTGGCACCTTAAAAACCAATCAATACATGCCACGTGTCAGTCACCTATTGGTCCACGTGCCTGAGCCATACTGCCATGTCAGCTTCCGTACAGTCCAGTCAACCTTACCACGTCATCGTCGTACTGTCCAGTCATCTTACCACGTCAGCCTGCTGACGTCACCCATGCCACGTGTCACCCTTTCAGTGGTGACACGTGTCACCTTGGGATTGGCCCAACTATACGCCCAAAAGTCCAAATCTGCCTGCCACGTGTCACTCCTTGGAGCCGCCACATGTCTCCTGTACGAACCTGCCACGTGTCGTCTGTACGGACATGCCACGTCAGCGTCCGTACGGACTGTACGGACTGCACAGTCAGCAATTTTTTTTTTCCTGTTTGACTTTTCAGACAGAATGCGATATCTTCTCCATACGGACTCCGTTTGACAAAGTAAATATACCACCGGAATCAGGAAGACGAGACAGACGCAATGGTGTTGGTTTCGTCAAATTTTGAGCACTTTCATTTTTGAGCATTTTTCAAGCCCTGTCAGGCTTCTGGATCCGATTTCGGATCATAAAGAAAAAAAATATAAACATTTATTAATATAAGGAATGAAATGAGGAAGAAAAATAAAATATAGTAATGAAATAATTTTCTAAAAATGAAAAGAATTAAAAAACAATATTGACAAATAAATAGTAAATATAAATTTATTTTATTTATGGATTTATTAGATTTAAAATGGGATTAAATTTTTTAAAATGTAAAACATGTAAAAATATTTGTATTTTAAATGATTTGATCATTTTTGAATTTTTTAAGATGCAAAAATATGTAATTTTTTTTTGTATTTTGAAGGATTTTATTACTTTTGGTGTTTATGGATTTATGGTGAAGATAGATATGGGTTGATCATTGTTAAAGTAAATAATTTTTTCATAATATGAAGAGTTCCACATAATGTTAGTATTATGCTCACTCATTGACTTGTTATACATTTTCCTCATATTGGGTTGTGTAAGGTGTTTGGTTAGAATGACACACACATCCTCGCCCAAGTCCCCAATGAGACAAAATTTGGGGTTGCTTTGACACTGAAAAGTTGCACTAGTTGGGAAAGTGGGCACCTTGGGTGTACAGAAACACCAAGGGTATTTCCCAAGCATGAGGTGAAGCATGGGGCACACCAAAGAGGTTGGGGCACACCGGTATGAGAAGCACACCAAGGTTGGGGCGTGCCAGTCCCAAGGGACGTGCAAGTTGATGGGCACATAGGTTCGTTTGGGTGCATCAGGTCTGCGAACGGGCACAACAATTTGCCTAGACATGATGGTTTGCGAAGGGGCACAACACACCTAAATGACGTGAAAATTCACGATGGTGACCTTTGGAGTCCATATAAGAGAACAAGGGAGCACAACTAGATAATGAACAATAAGGAGAGAAAGATTAGAGTCAAGGTTTTGCGGTAAACTTGGACTAAGAGCGCTGAAATCCCTCAAGGAGTTTCTCCACATGGGAGGACTTGTGCTACGTTGAGGTGATTCTGTGGATAGAGTTGGGGTGACCTTCTTTTGAGCTGAGTTTGGGAAGTCTTGTCATAGGTTTGGGTGAGGCATGCTATGAGACAAAATTGTAGGTATGTGTGAAGTCTTGTGACAAATAAGAGACAATGATTATGTGGTGGGAACACATCTGGGGTGCATCGTAGGAGTTGCGAAAGTTGTTATGACGAAAGAGTCTTGGTGTGACAAATCTGTGTATGAGTATCTTGGTCAGGTGAGGCGAGTCATGTGATTCTGCCCAAGTTGTAAACCGATCCAATAATGCTCATATTGTAACAATTTCATAATTATAAGACTTAGCTAGGTGTTAGGCATGTTTTGTGCCGCACACACCATATATGTTTGTCTCTTGATTTTTTGCAAGTGTTCTCTTTGTTTCATGGATGCATGATTAAATGACTAAGTGTTAAGACTGTTAACAAATTGTCCAAGTATACAAGAGAGTTGCACTAGAGTAGGAGTGTGACTCGCCTGTAGCCTAGAATGAAGTATGGGTATGCTCTAGGTGAAGATGCATAGTCGAGACAAAGTATCCTTGGTGTTGTCAAACAGTCAAGTGAGAAACATCGTGGTGCCGCACACCCTCAAGAGGTGTACTATCCCAATATTTAAGTAAGCATCCTGTGGGGATGTGACATATGGTATCATATCTTCTTCATTGCATATTTTGAAGAAGTGTTAGTGAGCTCTTCACCACTATCTTGACGATAGATGGTATCAGAGCTTGTTTGTCGTAGATTTTGAGGAAGGGTTGGTGAGATATTCACCACTATCTCGATGATAAATGGTAAACGAGAAGATTTGTCTCTTCACCACTATCGCAGTCAAAACAATGGTGTTGAAGTTCACTGCAATTGGTTTCACAGTTCGTTGCAGAGACAATTCAGTGGGAATGTTCGTAGACTTGGTGAGCAGTTCGATGGACTGAATTGGTCCATTGCATAGACTTTGCATCAAACTTATGACACGAGTTTCGATTAACGGTGCAATGGGAGGTCGATTTGGGTGCACACCTTGTATAGACCATGAGGATATTTTTGGTGAAACGAAGCTACTTGGATAGGGTGGGTGATGATATAACTTATTGCAAATTTGATCACATAGACAGTTTTGGTACAAACTTGGTGAAGGTTCAGTAAGGTGGATTGGCCTTCGTAGAGACAGTCTCGGCATAGACTTGGTTGGCTTGATATGTGACAAAAGTAAGTGCCAAACCTATGTGCACACCTTGAGAAGACTAGGCACAGAGTTCATGGGTGAATCGATGACTTGGGCAAGGAAGATGAACGTAGGACTTGTCGCAGATCTAACCGCATAAGTGATCACAAAAGTGATCGCAAAGGGTGATCGTAGTGATCCAAGATCTTTTCATCGATGTGACTTATTAAATAATTGTATTAAATGAGCATAAAATGAAGTGCACCATAAAGAAGGAAAATCTCAATAATGAAGAGACATATGCATCATATCTGAACACAAAAACTTGATAACAGAGTTCATCCCTAGTGGACTACATCTCTGGGTCCTGCTCTCAAATGGGTAGGATTTTTATTAACTCAACAAAATAATTTGGAAAAATACATAAGTATACCTCATTATGGAGTTAAGCTCCATAAGATTTGCTCAGATTAGAAAACAACCAACACCACTCAATTTGTGGCATCAAATTACCCAAAAATGACTGTCTCCACACCTCGATCCGAGTCTGAAACTTTTAGGCCCATGAGGAATTTCATCTCGTTTTGCATGCCTCCAGTATGCATTAAAGATTGTACTCTTGCATCGTTTTCCATGCCCTGGTATGACCTGTCGCATGCCTTTCCTCCCCCCTTAGCGAAAATCCATTTTTTAAAATAAAAAATGTGGGCGAAGTTAGCAATGGGGCCGCTTGGCCTATAGGTTGACAGATGTGTATTAAGGAGAGTTGTTGGGGGATGTTCCGGGGTCAAACCCACATACCTCCCATTTTAATACACCGTTGGTTATATATATATTGATATAGTTTAAAACCATGGGATTCCTTGCTAACTTTGGCGATGACGATAAGTATGGCGAATTGTGGTTCCAACTGGCCAAATATGGCGGGATACATGTTTAAAATGGTGGATTGGGGGTTGGCGCCAACCAACCCCGCCTTTTTTTGAACATTCGTTTGATGGGCGTCCTTTTTCATTTGCCTCCTGCCACGTGGCATCCCATGACTGGGCCACGTGGTGGCCATTCATTGGCCCACATCATCTATGTGCACAGTCACTGCCACGTTACTTCTGCCTAGTTAGCTTGCCAAGTCACCTATCGGGTGGTTGTATGGATTTCACATGGCTATACAGACTGCCACGTGGCACTTTTCCATTGGTCCACAGATTAACCAGAAAAGGCCAAAAATGAGTGACACATGGCAACCTCTAGTGCTACCATGTCATCATACTGACGTCATGTTGATGTCATCATGAAACATGTCACCCTCTATGTGTTCCACATACCCTGTATGGCCGCTGACGTCATCCGTACTAACGTCGATGTCAGTAGTACGAATGCTGACTCATCCCTGCTCACTAGTCTAGGTTGACCAAAACTTTGACTGTGAATATCTTTTGATGAGTAACTCTGTTTGGTGAGTCGTTTATGTCGTTGGAAATCTTGCGATGCGTTCTTTGCGATGATGCCAATTTCACTGAGTTTTGAGGACTTTGATTTTTTTTCCTTTCTTTGTCTGCTGAGGCCATTCTGAGCTTCCTGAGGTGCTTCTGCAAATTCTAAGTTATCCTTAGACTTATCTGGATCCTTTTTTGGATCACACCCTTCCAATGAGAGCTTTTTGGACCACCAAAATATTTCATCAATCAACATATAAGTGAGAGAAGAGTTCCCTCACCTTGTCCTTCTCAATCCAATTTGCTTTGCTTGGATGTGTGCCCTTTAATCCCACTCAAAGATAATCAACATCACCCCTGTGTGAAGTCCTCGTCCTTCTATCGAGGATGATATCTTCCTTCAACTCGTCCAAGTACTTAGGAGAAATCTCATCAACTGAAGGTATCAAAACTTCCTCACCCTGATCCATGATCACGGGAGGCTAAAAAAGTTTCAAGTTTTCCACATTTACAACTGAGTAGATCTGCATATAAGGTGGAAGATATAAACGAAAAGCATTGGTACTGCTTTTATCCAAAATAGTGAAGGGTCCATATCGGATAGGATTGAGTTTCTTGCCTTCACCCTTCAATCGTTCCTTGCTGATGTGAAGCCATACCTGGTCTCCAACCTGGAAGTGATGATCAACCATGTGTATGTCATGTCGAGCTTTATACTATGCTTGACTCTTCTCCAACTGTTCCCTAACTACTTGGTGTACTTGCTGGATGATTTGAATGAACTTGCAGGCCCTGTCTTCATTTATTTCTTCATTGGAATCGACATCTTTCCCATACATCAAGTCCAAAGGGAGCTTAGGAAAATACCCAAAACATGTCTCGAATGGCAAGCATTCAGTGGAAGAATGTAAGGCTCGATTGTAAGCATGTTGTACATAGGGTATTTGTTCATCCCATAACTTGGGATGTTTGTTGCAGTAGCCTCAAAGAAAAAGTACCACTATTCGGTTAACAACCTTTGTTTGTCCATCAGTCTATGGATGGAAAGCAATGCCCCTCTTCAACTTGGTTTCCATCATTCTCCACAAGCTTGTCTAAAAATCTCGAAGGAATCGAGTATCTTGATCTGAGATAATGGATGTGGGTAACCCAAAGTGAACCCAAACATACTGAAAGAAGAGATTAGCAGTCTGCTTAGCAATGATCTGCTTTTTACATGGCATCAAGATACACATCTTTCTAAACCTATCCACTACTACATACAAATAGTCATGACCCCCTTTTGACATTGGTAAACCCCCTACAAAATCCATAGAGATACTCTCCCATGGATGGGATGGCACAAGGAGTGGTGAGTATGGCCCCGATTTTCTATTAGTGGGCTCACAAGCAGAACACATCACACACCCTTTTACATATTTAGTTACAATTTCTTTCATCTGAGGCCAGTAACAAAACCTTTGTAGACGAGCCATAGTTTTTTCTACCCCAAAATTCCCAGACACAAGAGAAGTGTGAGATTCTCGTATTACATGGACTCGTTCACTTGTAGGAATACATAACTTTCTAATATGGAAGAGTAGTTTTCCCCACAGGCAATAATTCTCTACATTTGTACCATTGATTAGCTTCTCAAATACATCTTTAAAATCTTCATCAACATCATATTGTTCCACATAGCTATCATGAGATAAAGAAGTGTTCTTCAAAATAATAGAAGCAACAATAGGAGGTCTAGAAAGCATATCGGCTACCTTGTTACTTGTACCCTTTTTGTATTTGATTACCAAATGAAACTGTTGAAGAAAACCCATCCACCTGTAATGTCGAGATTGTTGCAGCTTGGTTTGTGCTTGGAGATACTATAAGGGA
>JASDQU010192164.1:0-10357 GCA_032191745.1 Picea mariana | reverse complement strand
TTTAACTTGAGAAATATAATATTACAGTGAAGGTGGTCTCCCAACTTTTAACTCAAGATATATAACTATGTCTCTCTTGCTTTCCAATATTAATAGTTCTTTCTCAAAAGTCATATGTTCCACATAATTCTATTTACATTTTATTTTATGCTTTTGATTTTAATGCATTATGTGTCTGTGTGTGTGTGTGTGTGTGTGTGTGTGTGTGTGTGTGTGTGTGTGTGTGTGTGTGTGTGTGTTAAAATTGTACATATCTTAATATTATAATGGTTTAATGTGTAAATAATAATAGATGAAAAATACCCAAGAAAACAAAGTAGTTGACTTCAACTTATAATAGTCGTAGTCTAAACGTTCTACGAAATGACTCTTTTCCAGTGATATATTCCAGGGACTTTTGCCCGAAATCTGACGAGAATTTGTTAGATCCGCATATTTGAGTGATTATTTCTATATAATTCGAGTGCCCCAGGGGTTTTCAGCATGTTGAATCCATTTTTGCATTCATAAATGAATTTTAAACAACAAAAAATAGTGATTTCGTGCAGATTTATGTCATCAAATTACGACGAAAAAAGCCATTTCATAGAACAATTAGACAATGCCCTTATAATATATACTTTGAAATTGATTTTCACTGTGCTATTATTAAATTCATTTGACTTGATCATTTTTACTATCTTGATGTTGAAATCAATGTACCTAATCAATTTCCTTAGTATCATTTCTTCAATTAATGCACTAAATCATTTTTCACCGTATTATCACTAAAATCAATGCACCATAGTGTTTTGTGTTATATCATTATTAAAATTAGTACAACTACTTGATTATTCTAAATCATTTTTCATTGTATCATCATTGAAATTAATGCATTGTATTGTTTTGCATTATGTCATTATTGAAATCAATGCAACTACTTGCTCTAAATCATTTTTCATTGTCTTTGAAATAAATGCACCGTATTCTTGTGTGTTATATCATCCCTGAAATCAAAGCAACTACGTAATGTCTGATAGTTTTATCATTTATGAAATCATTACACTTACATAATTGCTCTAAATCATTTTTTGTTATATCACCATTGAAATCAATATACCCTATTGTTTTGTGTTATATCACTATTGAGATTTACGTTCTTCCTTCCTTTCCATGGTTGGAACGTATCATTAGTGTAAACTCCACCTCCTAAATTCAAACTTCCTTCCTTTCGATAAACTATTAAAATATAAGTATATATCTTAGGAGGTCTTTCATCCTCGTCGTATTGAACTAATATCTCAATAATATCTTTATTCCCAATATACTTTTTGCTATTTTAATTTTGAAATAATTTGAAAACTCATGATATGACATGACAATGCCGTGATGAAAAAGGATAAGATTATCTAGTTTATAAAATATTCTTAAATATGAATGAAAAACAATAATTTATGAAAATGAAAAATGATAATAATTTTAGATGAATGAACTGATGTTGAAAAACATGACTCATTTTGTCATATTAGACTTATTAAAAAGTGTTATTATATTTTGTATTCTACATAATGAAAATACAATAGTTTGTGCTAATTTTGAAGCCCCCCAAAATAAATATCTAATAAAAATGAATTTTAGGAACTAAAAAATTATGAAGGCTAATGTGTGTACAAGACTTTATTTGCCACAACCTTTTCCTTGTCCTGTGTCTAAGTTCTAGTTGTAATATACTTTGGAAAACTTTAGGCTAGTTTTGAGTGAACTAAGAATAACATTTCAAACAATGCCTATTTAAACATTATGTGAACTTGTCATAGCTTTCTCTATACTTCCTTTGTACTTTGAAAATAATTTTATGTTGAATGGTTATGTGAACTTGTCATAACTTTGTCTTTGCTTCTTTTGTAGTTTGAAAAAGACTACTTAAATATTGTAAGGTTTATCCTTTAACATATGTATAAACATGTTCAAACCTAATGTCTTTGGATAGGATGTCGACCAATAATCCTTTCACTCCTTCATCACCTTCCTTTGTTATTTTGAGTATTCTTCATATTTTCCTATGTATATGAAAGTAAAGAGGTTACAATTGACACATATGTGACCTATACCCATTGATTTAGGTGGATATTCATTTGTTTAATTCAGTATAAAATCCCTCCTTTATCTTTGATGTAGAGTCTCTCTATTATTAGGTTTAATATCTTATTTTAATCTCTAATATTCTTTTGGATTTCAAATCGAGGTTTTGTTTATTTGAATTTATGATAAATAGTGTAATTTACTTGGGGCATGGCTTTGCCTTTGACTAGACATATCATCCTTTAGCCAAAAAAGTTTCTCTATAAGATGATTGAAATTCAACAAAGAAATAAATCCATAAAAGTTTAAAATATTTTAAATTAAAATATTATGATACACAATTTAGAAGGTGTCAATCTTGGTAACTATACATTAAATGTGCAAAACAATTTAGGTTTTAAATGGTCATAGTCATATTAAGGTTTGATAAGTCCCTATGTGTCATGTCCTACAACTGTGTAGACATATTTGGATATGACAACAACTCATCATCATTAAATATGTCTTTCACCCCTTTGTAACCTTCCATTGTGATTGCAATTTCTCTCTAATTTTCTTGTATGTGATTTGTGAGCAAACATGCCACACATTGACATAGAAATGGCCTATGTCCATTAATTTTAGGTGGGTATTCATCTTTGTTATATAATCTCTCCATTATTAATAGGGGAAATATCAGAAGTATTTTTTAATTTATATGACATTTCTAAGGTCTATGGATGTATACATGCCCTATCCCCTCACTTATGAGGAAGATATGCGATTCCTTTATGCTTAACATGAGTTGACAGGTGACATTTAAACAAATTATTAATAACAAAACAAATATTTCATTGTCCATTTAAAGTAAAATGTTTTCATCTTAACTCTACATTTACCATGATAAATGGGAAATTAAAATGAATTTATTTCTATTTAAAAAAATCCTAAATCAACAAAACTTCAAAAATGAATATATAAAAAGTTTAACTCACTTCATTACAATATTAACCTTTCAAATACAAAGACTTACCCCTCTTAATAAAGCATTTAATTCGGTTTGAATTGTAAGATTACATTCTTCATATCAAAGAAATATAATAACATTCTTATAATATAGCATTTAATTCGGTTTGAATTTTAAGATTACATTCTTCATATCAAAGAAATATAATAACATTCTTATAATATATGTAAGTTTTTTTTTCCACATGAAAATTACTCTATATATTCAGAAAGATATATAAATGTACAATGACAGACTCCGTCTAAGAGAGCCACTAAGATAGACATAGCAGGCGAGTAGACATAGCTGGCGAATACAAAAAACGACAAATTCAGCAGAAAAACTAAGTCCCCAATCCGGGTCCACAACTCCACGAGGATAACAGCCTTCTGGTAAATTGAGAATAGACATAGATAGACATTGCTGGCGAATACAAAAACGACAAATCCAGCAGAAAAACTAAGTCTCCAATCCGGCCATGCCAGGTCCACAACTCCACGAGGATAACAGCCTTCTGGTGAAAGGATAGGCCTCTCAAAGAAGCATCAGATACAGCGGGTAGCTCAAAGAAGCATCAGTTACAGCTTGATATTAATGGTAGGCCCTGCGTTATCATCTTCCCATTTGGTGAAGAAAAAAAATCCCAGAGGCAAATTTAAAGCTAATTTGGAGAGAGAATCGGCCTCACAGTTGTCCTCTCTAAAGATGTGTGAAACGTAAAGATTTCTGAACCAGAGAGATGTCTCATTGGTTCTTTCTTTCCATCCCACAAGTGCCGCCACCTTGAAATCCGCTTTTCCCTGCAACCAGTCAACTATGACCTTGGAATCGCCCAGGAGAAGAAGCTCTTCGATCTGTAGACGTCTTGCCAGATTGAGGGACGCCCAAGCCCCCAATAATTCAGCCTTCATGTTTGACCCCTCACCACAGTTAATTGTCCAGCAATAGCTAGTGTGGGTGTTTAACATAATTTTCCCTCCCACACCACAGAGAGAACCATTCAGTTGGGAGGCACCATCAAACCAGGCGATCACCCTGTCAGTTGGATATTCTAAACGGTGCCTTCGTTTTGGAATTGTAGGTGGCGGGGTCAGTTGAATATCTACCTTTTGTAAGATGGAGTTAGCCACAAAGGATGCAGAAGGAGTCTTCCCGTCAAAGAGGGCAGAGTTCCTACACTTCCAGACCTGCCATAGGAGATGGATTGGCAACAGGAAAAGTGAGTTGTGGGCTTTGATCCATCGCTGATGACAATTGATAACACAGGTGCCCGACCACGAATTGTTGAATCGAAATGTTGGATCGATGATCTGCCACACGACGCAGGCGAAAGGACAATCGATGAAGAGATGAGTTAAAGTTTCACTCTGTTTTTGACAAAGGTAACAGCGGCTCGGCCCCTCCCAGCCATGTGCCTATAAATTCGACCACACCAGAACACGATTCTCAACTAGCAGCCAGAAGAAGATTTTTAACTTGACAGGACAGTCAGCCTTCCAGAGCTGCTGGAATCGGTTAGATTTATAGTGTGACCAGTAGAAAGTAGCAAGTGCCTGATAAACATTTTTAGCTGTAAGATCGCCTGAATGGTCTCCTCCAGTCCACAGAAGAACATCTGGTCTGTCATGCAGACAGATGCCCACTTCCATCAGCAGCTGAGTGTAACCCCTCCATTCACTGTAAAAATTGACCTCTAGCTGTAACTCTTCGCCGTTGAGCCAATGATCTCCGAGCAGCCCTCCATTAATCGGAGATATGATTTGATGAAGGAAAAAGATATTTTTTCGGTGTAGGAAATCCAGCAGAGGAGCTGAGAGCAGGGTGCGCCTACCCAGTCCTAGAATGTAGTCTCTGCCTACTTCAATTAGATGACCGTTGCCCGGGTTCCAGGAGATCCACTGTAGGATGATCGGCAGGGTCAGTGAGAGATGTTTCCAGATTAAAGAGCCTCTAGTGGGTCGATCCGAGGCTGATCTGATCCAGATGTGTACTGGGAGGGAAGGAAAATACTTAGTTTTGATGACCGATCCCCAAAGACCAGGTTTCATAAGAATCCTCCAAAATGTATTGGTCGAGAGTGCCCTGTGGAAGATTGGCAAGTGCCTGAGACCCCAGCCCCCCAAAGATTTTGGTTTTGAAATCAAATCCCATTTGCAAAGGTGATAGCCTTTGTTGTTTTTGTTGCCTATCCATAGGAAAGAGAATATCAGTTGACGAAGACTCTTCAGAATCGATGCTGAGATGTGTGCGAGCGCCATCCAGTACACCGGGAGGCCTTCCAGAACATCTTTTATAAGGATGAATCTGCCACCTAAAGAGAGAAATCTGTTGCACCAGTGCTGGATCTTGTTGTTGAATTTGTCTAAAAGCCAATGCCAATCTTTGCTAGTATATCTGGTAGATTTTAAGAGAAAACCAAGATAAGAAAACCCCTTCTCTAGCTCAAGTGCTTTGATGCCAAACAGTTCTGTAATATCCGAAAAAGAAGATTCCTGAGTGCTTTATAAAAGGAAGATAGACTTTTGTAAATTAATCTCCAGGCCAGAAGCTGAGCAGAAAGAAATAAGGATGGTGTGAATCAATGCCCATTCATCAGGATCGGCCGAAGTCATGAGCAACACGTCATCCACAAAAAGTAAGTGTAGGATATTTAACCTCCCCGAAATTTTTATGCCAGTTAGGTGTCTCTCTTCTTGTTTGATTTTTAGCAAGATGTTAAGCCCCTCTAGTACCAAAATGAACAGTAGAGGTGAAAGAGGACATCCTTGTCAGAGTCCTCTCTCACAGTGGAAAGATCTGGTAGCTTCCCCATTAATAAGGATAGCTAGAGAGGCTGAAGATATGCATCCCAGGATCCAGTTTGTGATAATAAGGCCAAAACCACACTGCAAAAGAATGAGGTGAAGAAGGTTCCAATTAATGAAATCGAAGGCCTTTTTAAGGTCCAGCTTTAGAAGAGTTGCCTGTTGTTTTCTCGTCTTTATACTGTGAATACATTCATGGGCGACTCCAATAGCATCGAGGATTTGTCTCCCTTTAAGGAAACCAAGTTGCTCAGCAGACAAAGCCAAGGACAGAAAGGGGCGGATTCTTCTTGCTATAATCTTGGATATAATTTTGTAGCAAAGGTTACACAGGGAGATGGGGCGAAAGTCTTGAAAGTGTGTGGTCAAATTAGATTTTGGGATCAGTACCACAAAGGTTCTATTGAGTTGTGGGTTCACAACTCCTCTAAGTCTAGAGTCCTCCACCGCGTCCAAGAGATCCTGGGCCAATAAATCAAAGAAATGTAAGTAAAATTCAACAGACCAGCCATTTGGTCCGGGGCTCTTCTCTTTGTTGAAGCCCTTAAGGACCTCAAACAGCTCCTTCTTTGTGCATGGCTCTTCCAAAGCTAAGGCGTCCTCGGTGGAGACCATCTTGGGGAAGTGACTGGCAAGTTCGATTTGTGCAGCAAGATCAGAATCTGGTGAAGCTTTGAAAAAAGATTTAAAATGGTTGAAGGCCGCAGCTTTGATAGCTTCATGTGATTGATGTAACCGACCATCATCATCTTCAATGTCCCATAAATGTTTTTTGGCACGCCTGGCACTTGCAAAACGATGAAAATAACGTGTGTTTTTATCGCCAGATTTGAGCCAAGTTAATCGACTTTTCAGTCGCCATCGCTCTTCATCAGCACGCAAGTATGCAATACGTTCTGCCTCAAGGCTTCTAATTTTGCAATCAATATCCAAAGTGTTAGTAACCAGTAACTTATGACGATAAAGGTGGGCCAGCTCCTATTCAATTCTGTGTATGTCGGCCTGTTCAGCATTCTTTTTCTCTTTTAGCCAGTGAATGGATCGAGATTTTAACCTGGACAGCTTGACCGTGAGATTCCCTTGTGGATCATCCGGTGACATGGATGAAGAATCAGTCCAAACCGATCTTACAAGATTGTTGAATGAGACCTCTTTTAGCCAAAGAGGGTTGAATTTAAAAGGCTGACCAATACCAAACCGGCCCGTGCCCAACTGTAAACAAATGGAGGCATGATCAGAGAGAAAGGGCAGATTTACCCAAGATCGATAGCTACAAGAAGGCATAAGCAGGTCCTCTGCAATTAGGAAGTGGTCTAATCTTTTGGCGATACTAGCTGTGCCATGTCTCCCATTTCTCCAGGTCAGAAGAAGCTCCGCTGGTTTCAAATCAACTAAAGTGTTTTTGTAGAAGATGTGGTTAAAAAAACTATGGAGCGGGTCGATCTGTGCCCTGTCTCCCCAAATTTCCTCAGAGCTGGTAGTAAGATTGAGATCACTGGCCAGTATGAGGTTTTTAGTAGCTAAAATCCCAAGATCATCAAGTCGGTGCCAGAAAACTTTACGATCAGCACAAGGACCATATACATTGAGTAGGTTGATGTCTGCCTTAAGCTCAAAGCAATGTCCGGAAAGTAGAATTCCACCTGGGCTGAGCATTGGGAAGAGATCAAAGAAAGTGGGGTCCCACGAGGCCAGGAGGCCCCCCGAGTTTCCAACCGAGCTAGTAGCGCAGGTCATCCAAGTTGGTCTTAGCAAGTGCATGAAGTCCTTTGTAGTAGAGGCATCCATGAGAGTTTCTTGAAGAAAGACGACTGTCGGCTTAGTGAGATCCAGAAGTCTACGCAGGGAAGCGTGTTTCAGGGGCCCTCCAACCCCTCTAATGTTGAGGGAAAGTAGGATCATGACTTACCCCGGGCTAGGGCTTTAAATCCTCTAAGCGCCCCATGAGTTGTAGTAGTTGCAGAAGTATCCGAAGCCGCAGGTCCAGCCTGTGTTTTTTTTCTAGCACTGCGGGTTTTAAGAGGCGAGAGCTCCAGTCCAATGCCTCTCGACCAAGTCGGATCTAGTCCAGGTGAAGGTTTAGTGGAAGATGAAGAAGGTTGATCAGATGAAGAATGAGTGGGATGGTAAAGAGCTTTCCCAAGGTAAGTATTGATGGGTAACGACTCAAAGGGGAGAGATGGGGCAGGAGCAGTGCTCGGGAACATGGAGTCGAGTTGGGTGGCCGATTGAGTCTGTTCAGTGTAGCCAGGGAGCGTAGATGATCTAGGCAGAACCTCAGTTAATGATCTCAGAGAATCTGGTGGAATCGACTCGGGTGGTCTGAGTGACGGAGAAGGAGAGTGGTCAGTTGAAACATGTTCTGTAGAAGTTGGCAGCGAAGAGGGTATAAGAGTGTGTGATTCGGTCACAGCTGGAGGGGAGTCCAGGGTAGCAGCAAATGAGAAAAGGTCGACCTATTGAGTGATAAAAAGTCTGTCCCAAGATGTAAAAGAATTAAAAAGCGAAGGGCAAAAACGATGGATTTTACCTAGAACCGAATCATCAACCGGCGTGGAATCCCTCCCGGGGTAAGAAGTCTCCTCCACGATCTGGTTGGGTGAAGAAATATAACCATCAAAAGTAGGATCCTCGGCCGGATCCAAAGCAATAGTAGGTGGAGGGAACTTGTGGCAATCTTTCCTCAGATGACCAGTTCGGCGACATTAGGAGCATCGAAACGGGATGCCTAAATAGTCAATCCTTTGGGCTATTAGCTGGTTGCGCCAATCAATCTCCAGGATTTCGGGTAAACCAGTTTGTATGTCCATTTCCACATAAATCCTTGCCATTTTCTTGTCCGAAGCTAATAGGGTGGATGGATCCAGTCTGAGAAAACGCCCTATGGCTGAGCCAATCAGTTCAAGCGCTTGCTGGTTCCAAAGTTGTAACGGAAGATCTGGTAGAAGAACCCATAAGTGTCGATGGCTAAAGAACTCCGAGGATGGCTTGAATCCCAGTCTCCACCTTTTTAGCATGAGGCTACCCTCGTCGAAGACCCATAACCGCTCCAGGATGAGCACCGAGTCTTCTGGTTTTCGGAAAATGAACCCCAGCCAGCCTTGTTGTAGCAAGAGAATCTTAGGTGAGTAACCCAGCAGTGGGTTCCAATGAACAGAAACCCAGGAGTCCAAGCTCTGTTTGCATTTCTCCTTATAAGCTAGCCTCCCTACTAAGGCGCAGAGAGCTAGGTTGCAAGCATCTGAAAGTCCTACATCCATTCCAAGAGTAAGCTTGGAATGTTTAAGCTTGGGCTTCCAAACTTTCTGCCTGCATTTGTGAAAGCCCAATTTTAAAGGAGTTGCACTTTTAATTAATGAAATATTTCATATCAATTAAAACCTAAATTTATTTTAATGATAAAGAAAGTTATTAACACTTTATAAGAAAGACAAATAACTTCATGGAATATAATATATAATCGATCAAACATTTCTCACTTTCCATATTTGTTTCTTTAGGTGTACTCATCCAAATTCTTACTTTCCAGATTTGTTTCTTTAGGTGTACTCATCCAAATGGCCTTTAATTTGTTGATTCTCTCCTCCCTGATATTTAAAACTAATTAAATTGCATTTAAGAGAGTTACATTTAAAGACTTTGTAGTGACTTTTGAGTAAATAACAATTCATACAAAGAAGAAGCTATGATCCAAAAATGTTTTTATGGTTTACAATTTACAACAAAGATGCAAGCAATTAATATTTATATGATAAACAAAATATTAATTATTAAACTTTAATTAAAAATAATTAAATTACTGTAAAAATTAATTTAAAATTAAATATATGTAAAATAACAACAAAATATATATATAGATAAATACTAAAATCTATATTATCTAATTATAATAAAATGAGTACTTCAATCAATATAATAATTAATTTAAAATTAACATATTCAACACATTTTTATCTTAATATAATAATAAACAATGTTTACGTCGGTAAATTGACCTTAGTTAACCTTGCCTATTGTTGGGAATTTCTATTGCATGAGCCTTATACGCACATGGGAAATTGAAACCTAAAACCTGATGCTTGAACTGGTGGTCATCTATTCCGTATATCGTGACTGACAGACTGGCCTGTACAAACCATGATTCTATAGGTTGTAGAGACCCTGAAATGTAAACTATTAAATCTATAGTATCTAAGTATAATAAAATGAGTACTTCAATCAATATAATAATTAATTTAAAATTAACATATTCAACACATTTTTATCTTAATATAATAATAAACAATATTTTTAATTTTCTAAATAGAGTTTATTTTTAATTTATAAATGTTAAAACAATTTTATATTAACCAATACTATTTATTATTTATTTTTTTAATTTCTTTATTTTAATAAAAAAAATTCAAATTTATAAAATTTATAAAGTTTTCAACTTTTTATATTTATAATAATACTAATTAATTATTCATTATATAATTTGACATAATAACAATTTTTTAGTATTCCA
>JASDQU010192158.1:2832-20004 GCA_032191745.1 Picea mariana | reverse complement strand
TCCTATTTATACTAAAAAGAAACATCTAGAGGAAGATCCTTCTAGAAGCGGAAGCTTCTATTAGGTCTTTTTACGTCCGCCTTATTCTATTTTATTGAAAGGTCTTATTAATATTGACCTTTATTACATCCGAATACATTGATCTACCTATGTGCGGGTTAGGACCTTAACACCTTTCCAAAGTGTCATGGCTTCTGCAGTGTTGTTTGTCTCAATACCTAATCCCAGGGCATAGCTTATCATTGTTTCTGCATTGGGGCTCTCAATTATCCCTCCTCCACCTGCTAGACCCGGATTTCCTTTGGAGGCTCCATCAAAGGATAGGATATAGCTCTTCCTCTCTAGTTTCCACTTGTCAAACTCCTGTTTCTCTTTTCTTATTTCCCAATCCTCTGCGCCTGGAGAGTTAGCATTGATTCCATTTACTCTTCGAATTTTGAATTGGTCTAGCCAGAGAACTTCAAGTTCTTCTAGCTTCCCATTTTATTTTGAGTGACATAAGTATCGGGCGCTCTCTCCAAATAGTGCTTGAATGTTGGCTACCACAATGAGAGCACTCCTTTTCCTGTCCCTAAAGATTATGTTGTTTCTTTCCAGCTAGAGGTTCCACAGTATGAGCTTTGGGAGGTCTTTCCACAAAGCAAAGGCTTGACTTTTCTTTTTCTTTGGGAATGGTTATAAGGTGTCCCATTGCTGGAAGAGACTTTTGATGTCCTGAGGGAAATTGACTTCAATTGATGTTCCAATTGCCAACCTCCAGACTTCTTTGGAGAAGGCACAACTGAGGAGGAGGTGATTAGTAGTTTCTTTAGCCTGCTGGAAAAGAGGACACCGATGGGGGCCCTCCCAACCTTTCCTTTGGAGGCTTTCCCTTGTTAGGATGTTGTTATGGGAAAGAGTCCATATGAACATATCAATTTTAGGGATGGATTTGGTCTGCCAGATAACATTCCAGATGAGCGGATTTTTTGGAGCGGTGGGGACCTTTAAAGTGAGTCGGTAGTCGTTAGCTATGGTGTAGGCATTGGAATTTTCCCCCCAACCTCTCTCATCCTTCCCCCTTTTTTTTAGTGGAGATTTCCCCTGTAGACAGAACTTAAGAGTTCTCCATTCTTCTTCTAAATCTAGGGGTATGTTGCCCACTCTCCACCCTTGCCATGACTGGTGCCTGTCATTTCCCCAAAGTGAGATGTCTGAATGAGTCTTTAAATTTTGGGTTCCCATCTAGTCCTTAAGACACCTCAGGTCCTGTCTTAAAACAAGAGGAGGGTCTCCTAAAATTGAGTGATACTAGATTTTGATTTTTTTCCCGTGCTTTGGCACCCAGGTGAGGTGAGGAGTGAAGAGAGGCATGGCCTTTTTGCATAGGGTTAAAAAAGGGGATCCTTTAGATTCCCTGCAGATGTTTTCTAAGCAACGTTCCCTCGGCCCCTTGAAATATCTCTTCCAAAGAGCCACTTTGCTCCAAGATGGTGGTCCGGTGACAATGTTCCAAAGCATATTTTCCCCCAATGCTAGGTTTTGTATGCAGGTGTTTTTGAAATTGAGACCACCTTCTAGGAGAGGCTTAGAGGTTTTCTCCCATTTTATTAGATGCAATTTCCTTCACGTCTTCTTCCTGCCTTCCCATAGGAAGCGTCTTTGCATTGCTTTGATTTTTTGAATTGTAGAAGAAGGTGCTAGGAGCAATGAATTCTGATAGATGGGTATGCTGGCCAGAACTGACTTAATTAGGACAACTTTCCCTGCTAGATTTAGCCAATTCACCCCCCAAGTGGAAATTTTCTTCTTGAGTTTGTCAATTAGATGGTTCCATTGAGAGGCTCTTGGGGCAGCCTTGAAAATAGGAATTCCTAGATAAGTGAAGGCATCCCAATTGATATGTCCTTCCATCCCTAGTACTCTTGAGATTCCCACCATTTCTTTGGGCGTGATATTCTAGCCATAAATATTTCTTTTTGCCTCGCTTATTTTGCTTCCTCAAACTGTAGCATAAGCATGAAGTTCTTCCTTAAAATTATTTGTGATTATTGGGCTTGCTCCATCTAACAGTAGGGTATCCTTCGCAAATTGAGCATGGTTTATGTCCTTAACCCCTTGCGCTATTCTTAGACCTTATAGATTGTTTTGAGCTTGGGATTTTTCCAATTGATAGCTTAGGAAAGAGGCTTGGATTGCGTAGAGGAGGGGCGAGAGGGGGCACCCTTGCCTTAGCCCTTTGGATTCTTGAAATAATTTTGTTACTCTTCCATTTACCATGGGGGCTATCCAGGGTGAACCTATGCAGGCTTTTATCCAGTTTACAAAAGCTTGATCAAAACCAAACTTTCTCATTACTTCAAATAAGAAAATGTGGTTGACTCTGTCAAAAGCATTGGCGAGATCATGTTTTATAATCATACCTTTGTCTTTCCTCCGAATGCTTGAGTGAAGAGCTTCTTGGACCAGGAGGATGTTGTCTATAATGTGTCTGCCTTTGATGAAACCTCCCTGATTTTCTAGGACGATGTGGGGAAGAAGTTTTTTCAATCTATTTGCTATAATCTTGGTGAGGATTTTATAGCTAGTATTACAGAGTGAGATTGGCCTGAAGCGGTTGAAACTGAGCGCTCCTTTTTCCTTCGGAATTAGTGCCAGGAAGGTCGAGTTTGTGCTCCCTCCTAGATTACTACTTGACTATGATTTCCTTATCATTTTGGTAAGGTCAGATTTTATTATCCCCCAGCACTATTGATAAAATATGGCTGTAAATCCATCCAGTCCTGGGGCTTTGTCTAGATTCATTTGATCTAGGGCCTCCTTTATTTCCTGCTGTGAGATTTGCTTTAACAAATTGAGGTTATTGGCCTCCTTTATGAGAGCTGGAATGATGGAGAGGGGATACTTTTGGGGGTCAGTGTCTGCCCTTTTCTCTTCTGAGTAGAGGCCTAAAAAGGTTTCGAAGGCTGCTTGTTTAATGCCTTCTGGATCTGAGATTATAGTGTTTTGAATCTGAATTTCTATTACTGCCTTAAAATGTTTCCTTGCCTCCGCCTGGTTATGGAAGTATCCAGTGTTTTTGTCTCCTTCCTTCAGCCAAAGGCTTCTATATTTTTGCCTCCAGTAACCCTCTTCCTCCCTACATTCCTTGTGCCACTGACTTTGGAGTAGGAATTCTTGCTGCAGGTCCTCTTGGGTGATTTCTTTGTTTTCCAAATCTAGCTGGTGTTTCTCAAGTTTCCTTTAGGCCTCTTTGCGTGAGGAGGTTGGATCTGGATGGTCGTTTCCCCAGTACTTCAGATCCACTTTTAACCTTCTTAACTTCTCTTCCCAAACATAGGAGGCAGAGCTAATGATCTTGCTTGCCCACGTGTTGGAAACTAGTTGAAGGAAGTTTTTGTCTTGGATACCGGACGGATTGAACCTGAAAGGGATAGGTCCCTTGCCTTGCTTCGTTTTAAACTCCATATGAATAGGCTTGTGATATGAGGTGCTATGAGGAAGGATTTCTGTATAGGTGATAAGCCCCAGAGTTAGGTAAGAGATTTGGATGCAAAATCTGTCCAACCTGGCAGCTATATGCCCTGGTCCTATTCTTTTGGCGGACCATGTATAGTGCCCTTTGACCAGCTTTATGTTTATTAGGTCCAAAGTTGTAATAAGATCTTCCACCCATTCTCTAGCTGGGTCTCTTACTAAAGTTCCACCTCTCTTTTCCTCCTGGCTAAGGGTTACATTTAGATCTCCACCTAAAATGATATTCTCCAACTCATTTTTTTGAAGGAAATCTTGGAGGGATTCCCAACAAATCTTTTTTTCTTCTATATGTTGTGGAACGTAAATATTAAAGAGGCTTACTAGGTTTCCAGAGTCTTTATGAAGGAGAGATGTGTGGATCCAATGCATGCGAATGTCTGAGTTGATCAGTTCTATTTTGCTAGTGTTCCACAGCGTGTAGAGCCCTCCTGATGTGCCCCTGGCATTTTCCGCGATTCCTTGGGTGTTTCTCCAAACATTTCCTGAAACTTTAAGAGAGTCATGCTGACTCATCTTGGTCTCCTGGAGGAGTAGGATGTCTTCTTCTGAAGTTTTGATAATGTCTTTGAGAGCTTCCTCTTTCCTTTTGCTGCCGAGACCCCTATAGTTCTAGGAGGTTAGCTTCANCTGCAGATAACCCAACAGGGGGGGGGATGGCCTCCTTGGGAGGCTTTGAAGAGCTTCCTTGTTTTCCTTATGCTGATCATTTTCTTGATAGTTGGTTTTGCACCTTTTAGGACGTCCTTGTAGGTTTTCTGATCTCTTTCTAATTTTTTGGTCTTCCTGCCTCTTCCTAGTTTCTTTGGGGAGGCTCAGGCTTCACTTGTGCCTTCTGATTCACTGTCGGATGAGATCTCCCCTTCCTCTATGCCTTGGGTTGCTCCATTCCTTGGAGGGGATTTGTTTTGCATCTCGTCATCTATTGGCTTTGGAATTTCTCTGTCTTCTGGGTTTTGGGTACCTCCTTCAGCTTCTCTTTGGGCATCTTGGCTCATCTTTCCTAGCTCTTCTCCAGTTTCTGGGTCCAGAGCGTTGAAGATGTTATCCATTTCTTTTCTTATGGAATTATTCTCTTGTGTTAGGGCTGGATTTTTGCTTCTTGGTCCTTTTGGTTTTGGTTTCCCTTTCCTAGCCTGTTGCCAACCATCCTATCCTTCCTTCTTTGTACTTTGGTTTTTTGGGCAGTTCCATTAGAAATGGTCGTATTCATGGAATCCTCTGCATTTGAAGGGGATTTGCTCATAATCGATCTTTTGGAAGTGATTCCAGTCCCCTACATTTATTTTTACTGCTTCCGGCAAGCCTACCTCCAGATCAACTTCCACACAGATCCTTGCACAAGAGTACTAGTCTTTTGGGTCCACTTTGTCGATGTAGTTTCCCAAGCCATTCCCGATAGCTTGGAGTGAGGAAGAATTCCAGCAATGTATTGGTAGATTTGGGAGTCTTACCCAAACTGGGGCATCCTTTGGCACTTTCGATGTTGGGTTGAAGCTAGGGGTCCAGCGATTTAGGTAGATCTCTTGAGTGCCCATGAAATACGGCCCATTTCTGAAGATTAGATCTCTATCCTCTTGAGAGATGAATTCAAATATAAAGAAGCCCCTCCCAACCACATAGAAGGTAACACTATTTTTTATCAATGGTCTCCAGTTCCTTTGGATCCAGTTGTCTGTTGTGCGGGCTAAGGTCCAAAGGCCCATGAACTGACCGAATAGACCGTGATCTACGAGGGACAGTGTGACCTTCATTGGTTGGTCCGGGGGAAGGACGATCTCGGGAACTGTGTCTAGTTTTTTCATGAAACTTGGGGGTTCTGAAGGAGGAAGATTCTTGCTGCATGCTGCAACAAGTTTGTGGAAGGAAAATTTTAGGGAGGGAGGGGGCAACGGATCCCCTCCGCTCTGGCCAGACATGATTGTGGCTGATTAAACCCTAGCACTGAGCGAGCTTAGCACCTTCACTAGCTACCGCAAATCGCTCATTTCCTCATGCCATAAAATCCATAGTTAGGACCAGAGCAGAAGTACAATTGTAGGAAAGAAAACAACAACTTCCATAAGTCATCAACGTAGATGAAATCCCATCACCAGATACAACACCAGTTAACCCCACACACATTATGGAGGAAAACCAATAAAAAACACTAGCAGGAAAAAACATAGATACATCGACAGAGGAACAGGGTCAACAGAACGAGGGCACATGCATCCAAGTGCAACTAGGAAACCCTGAATAAGCCCTAAGAGTCAATGGGATGGATACCAATCAAGAAGCAACGGTCGAGCCAGACGAATCTCAGACAACCATGTCGGATCATCCATGGGAGGGAGAAGTGGAAGATGTCATGGGTTGGCCAGAACAATATGTCGAAGAAAGACAAATGGAGGTTGGAACCTTGATTCATCCACTGCCACAAAAGGACAAGAACACAGTACCTAGGTCACTACACAAACAACTCACTACAACAATTGTTTTATCGCGCATACCAGAAGGGGTATGGGTGAAAGCGGACCTTCTAGGTTATGTCGAGAAGCTAAAGTATTGATATCATGATGTAACATACATGGAAAAGTTATTGGAGTTCATGAAGCAAGTTTACCTACATACTATGGGTCTATAACCATTTGGGGCATTGATTCATCAACCACTCTAGTGGGAAGTAGGATTGACCAAAAATGAGATTTTAGGTCTGCAAAAACTACTACACTTTGGCAGAGGACAGTACGCAAAACATTGTGTCAAAAAGTTGATGGTGGTCACACATAGCAGAGATATATAGATGGACAATGTCATCTCAATAGATGTAGAGCTCATTATGCACATCACAGGGCTGCCATAACAGGGAATGAATCCTGCACAATTTATTGACGACAAAAATGTTGAAATAATGTAACTGCAAAGTGTATTCTAATTATTATTTTTTCATTATTCATTAGATCAAACCTCTATTGGGGATTCATCATGTCTGCTATTGTAAAATACCAAATCCCATTTTGAGGACTGGTCAAAACATAATTGTAATAGGCATAATAAGAATTCATCCCTAGAATATATTAAAGAGGCCCCAAAATATATTAAAGGTGGTTATAACCACTCAGAATAACAATTCAACCTTGCTAGTGAAGAGACACCTCTGTCCACATGTGCCAGAGTTATATAAATAAGGAGGCTAGCACCTCATTTAGACACACACTCACTTGTTCATTGAGAAGCAAGTTTTAGAGCTGCAGTTGGAGAAGAGAGAGAGAGAGAGCTAGGCGCAGTCTTGGGAGAGGATTTTATGTATTTGTTTGAGTTATCTCTTTCCATTGTATTGTATATCTATAATAAGGAATTTTTGTTGGGTTTTCTCCCACATGAGAGTTTCCCAGGATAAATGATGTGTCTCTTTTGATTGTGTATTTCTCATTGATCTTATCTTATGCTATTTTTATCTAGTGAAATGAAATTAACTCTAATAATATCTTAAACCTTAACATGGTATCAGAGCTAAGCTGAAGAGAGAATCTTTCACAAGAGAAAGTGAAAAATGCCACTGTTGTCGTACATGCAAATTAGGATTTTTTATTGATGAAGTATTTCATCCCTAAAACCATCTAGAAAAGTGTGCCCTTCCTCAAGGATCACTTTGGCATCCTCAGCGCAAATTTTTGATGGCTAGATATCCCGACAAGTGAAACCCTAGTCTCACAAAGTACCAGAAGTACCAGAAAACTAGAGTACCAGAAGTACCAGAGTACCAGAGGTACTAGAAAACTAGAAGCACCAATTCAGAAATCCACAGATCAAGTTTGGAGGGGTAAAAGTTGGATTTTCTCAGATCCAAACACACCGGGATACTCTCCTCAGCCAAGCACACCACCTGGTAAGTTAAGAATTTAATTTTGAGCATTTCCATTTTTGGACATTTTCCTAGCTCCAAGTAAAAGATGTTTGCAAGCACTAAGTTTGTTAACAAGTTGGAAGGTGTGGAAAAATTTTGTGCCTAGAAGTATAGGATTGGAATCATTCTTGAAGAGAATGAACTAGCAAGATTCATCAAAGAAGAAGTGATGGAACCCAATGATATTGCAGACAAAGAAAAGCACCAAAAGGAGACGAGCAGAACCAAACAAATCATTGCATATTCAATCAAAGATCACCTGATTCCTTATGTGTCATCAAAGAATACCCCGAAAGAAACTTTTAATGCCCTAAACAGACTATATGAAGGAAAGAACATAAACTGGAAGATGAATCGAAGAACTCAACTCAATAATACAACAATGCATATAGGAGAATCAATCCAAGAATACTTCTCCAAAATCTCAGAATTCAAAGAATAGTTAGAAGCAGTTGGAGATACCATAGATGAAGAAGAACTCATAATGACAACCCTTAATGGTCTCAAAATACCTTGGGATGCATTCATCCAAACTATTTGTGCCAGAACAAAGAAACTAAAATTTTGTGGTATATGGGAAGAATGCATTCAAGAAGAAACACGTGTAGCTAACCGAGAGGATTTACTAGCGAGAGATGAAGATCAAGCCCTAGCTACTCACACTAAAGGAGGAAGAAAGGATTCTCACTTCCAGAAAAAAAAATCATAAAGAGTCTCACCCCCAAAAAAAATCTCAACCAAAGAGATTCCAGAAGAAAGGACAATGAAAGGAAAGATATTATGCATCTATCCAATGCTACCATTGTGAAAATATGGGACATATTGTGAGATATTGTCCAACTAGACGAGAAGAATACAAGAGGAAAAATAAGATACATCATGCCCATGTAGTTGGAGATAAAGATCCACCCACAAAGATGTTAAGAGAACAAATTAAATACTATGTCTTAATAAAGACCCTCTCAGGATTGGTAACACCTGGAGAGGACACTTGGCCCATTGATAGTGGTGCCTCCAAGCACATGACAGGTCAAATAGATATTCTCTCTTGCATTTCAAAAAAAAAAAAAATCTCAAAAAGTGACACTTGGATATGATTATCAATACCCTATCAAGGGAGTGGGAGAATCAAACTACAACCTTAACTCAGGAAACTCAGTGAAGATGAAGGGCATACTCTATGTACTAGGTGTGGCAAAGAACCTACTCTCCATATCATCTTTAGAAAATAAAGGCTTCAAATTTGGCTTTATATATGGAGAAGTTATTATGTGGGCTAAAGGAGAAACCATAAAAGAAGCAATCGTCACTGGAAAAGAGGAAGGTGTCTTGTATAAGCTAAAGGGTCACTTAGAAGCAACCATGACCCATGCCATTGAGAATCCATGTCAAATATGGCATAAAATATTAGCCCACATCAACTAGAAGGCACTACCATATGTATGCAAAGTAGTCACAAGTCTACCATAACTCAATGTTGAACATGAAGGTGTATGCAATGGATGTGCACAAGGGCAGAACATGAAGAACCCTTTTTTGAAGAGAGACAACAAAGGAGAAGGAGTCCTAAAACGCATTCATTCATATGTGTGTGGCTCAATTCCATCATCCTCCATCAGTGGGTATGTATACTATGTATCCTTTATTGATGATTATTCACGTAAGACCTGGGTGTACTTTTTGAAATCAAAAGATGAAGTGTTAAATAAATTCAAGGAATTCAAAGCCTTGATAGAGAATCTTTTCAAAAAATATATCAATATAATCACATCAGATAATGGAGGAGAATTGACCTCAAAATAGTTTATGAACTTCTGCAAAGATATTGGGATCAAGAGGGAGCTCACCACTCCCTACAATCCTCAACAAAAACATGTAGCAGAAAGAAAGAATAGAACGATAATGGAAGCAGTGAAGATCATGATCCATGATCAAGATCTTCCAATGTGCTTATGGGAAGAAGAAGAAATGATAATTGTATATGTACAAAACCAATTGTCCTGTAGTGAACTTGGGTTCAAGACCCTGAAAGATATTTTCACCAGAAAGAAGCCAGAGGTAAGCCATCTCAAAATATTTGGCTTCCCAATATTTGTACATATTTCGAAAGAGAAGAGAAACAAGTTGGAACGGTCAGGAAAGAAGGGAATATTTGTGGGATACTGTGATCTCTCCAAGGCCTTCAAGATTTATATACCAGGTAACCATCACATTGAGATCAACAGGTATGTGACCTTTGATGAATATGAAATGCTCAAGAAATCGATAAGATGTAGCCTTGAAGAAGTATATAAAGAGGAAACTGTAGCTCCCAGAGTTGCAGAATCAGTGAGGGAGGTTCCCAAAGTTGTAGAACTAGTGAAGGAATTTGTAACTTAACCTGATGAGGACATTCTAGAAGATCATGATATAGTAGAATTTCAAGAACCTCCTCAGATGACAATCTCCCATAAGAGAAAACCTGTTTGGGTTAGGGATCTTATTCAATATGGAGAGAAGTATGGTGTTCTCGAAGGAACCACGAGATAGGTAAAGAGACCTAATCCATTCTCCAGTTATATGGATTTGATGTGTGATCTCCTAGAGAAGGAGCCTACCTACTTTGAAGAAGCCATTCAGAAGAAATAATGGGCAGATGCCATGACAGAAGAATACCAATCCATAATAAATAATTATGTATGGGAAATAGTTCCCAGAACGAAGAGTAAGGATGTTATATCTTCCAAATAGATATTCAAAATAAAACATGTTGTTGATGGAATCATTAAGAAGTATAATGAAAGGTTTGTCACTCATGGATTTTTTCAAAAGGAAGGCAATGAATATGAAGAGACATTTGCTCATGTATCTAGATAGACTTCGATCATAACCATCATAGCCCTTGCAGTTGAAATACTGAATAGATTCGACATGTTGGAGTGAAAGTCTATGAATACACCCATGGAAGAGAAGTTGAAGCTATTGGTCGTCACTTCATTGGAATGGAATGATGTCATGCTCTATAGATAGATCATTGGATCACTGATGTACCTGGTGAAAAATAGACTAGATATTTGTTTTTCCGTGAACACCTTGAGTCAGTTTCTAGTAGAACCCAGACATGTTTACCTAGTTGTTGAAAAACATGTGATGAGGTACCTTAAGGGTACATTAGATTGTGGTCTCTGTTAGCACTGAAAGTCACACTTTGTTTTTTAAAGTGTAAGCTCAACACCCATCAGAATGTAAAAGATAATTTTGGTTTTGAATAGGTGGATCAACAATATGGAGAAAGAAAGGGAGAGGGAATCAAACTGCAAATAAGTAGGCTACACCAATGGGCAATGGAGTCACAAGCATCCTACTCATTGAAGGCAAAAAAGTTGCTTAACATAAAAAAAGATTATATGTTTATAGGTGGAAGAATGAAGAAGGAAAACATAATATAGAATGTTTAATAAATATGGATCCTCTCAATTTAATGAATCAACAAATACTTAATATAAATAATGTCTGATGGGAAAAATACAAAAAATCCTTTGTTACTTAGGGATCTATAAGTCATTGACAGCCTTTGATCCTCAAATCTGAAATATATTCAAATAAGAAGATATATAAACAAAATAGCTTCCATATGAAATCACATCTCTCATGAGTCTCCAATATAAATAATGCTTACAATCATAAAATTCCCACATGCTTACAAATGAACACACATAGGAAAACTACCTGCTACAACTCTCTCTAGCCTCTCTAGATCATAAATCCCCTTATCCAAGAGATATATCCTTCCTTAAATATAAAATAGAATCCAAATAACCTTAGGAGGTCAAATCCCATCTCCTCCATTGGATTCTAAGCCTTGGATATAGGTCACAACAATCAAAGAGGAAAAAATCCATCAAGCTGCTAATTTTCAGGAATTTGATGGAAGTCATTAATAAATTGTTTCCACCTCATTTCATGAGGCCTTTGATGGATATAAATACTATGTGAATTTGTCCCTTGACATCTAACTTATCCTTGATAAACCATTTGAATCCTCCTTGATAGGTGGTAACCTCCCAACAAGGTGAATATCAAAATTGTGACCGCTATAGGAAATTAGTTAGTGTCACTATAAAATAGTCGGTAGCACCACTTCTATGTCTAAAATATCTAAAAAAATAAAAAAATTTGAAAAAATAAGAGAGGCTTTTGTTATTTTGAATGTTATGAACAAAAACGTCTGCCATTTTTCAAAAATACAGTATGAATTGTTCATAATCCAAGTTTTAAGTTAGTCACTCAAAACTGGCAGAAGAGTCCAAAAATAATTCTGCACAATTTAGTTTCAACCAGAATTTCAGTAGAAAATTTCAATAGTGCCCACTTGTGTGTCTGTTTTTGATTGGTAGCATAAATCCTGTGAAAACTCTGCAAATTGCTTAGCACCCTTCATCAAAATAATTGAGATAAAAAGGGAGAAAGATTTATTATTGTTGTAGCAACCATCAAGAACTGTAAACATTTCTCGTGGGTGATTTTGATGCTTGGAACCTTGTGAGAGTGTTGTCAATGATTGTGTATTTGGCTAGTGTTGTCTTAAGATGTCGATTAATTCTTGAACTTGGATATTTGACATAACCCAATATAAATTTAATTTTCCCCAAAAGAAATAAAATATCCCATGACAATTATATTCATTTGACAAAATGAATAATGAAGGACTTATGAAAATATGAGGCATAAACCAATCTTGTGCTAACATAGGCTCCATGGGGGATAGAGTCCTCCCTATGAGTCTCTAAGAACTCTTGTATTTTCAGTTCCTTATCCTAGGGATGATCCCAACGTTTAACCTCTGCAATCTTCTTTGATCTGTGACCTTCAACTAAAATAAATGCAAATGAAAACTAAAACTGACAAAAATGATGAAAAAGATGCTTGTCTAGCAATCTTATTGCACACACCTAATCTAATTATTGGTAAAATGAAGCAATTGAGTTACATGAAACAACCAATGAGTCCATTTCATCGTTTTTTCAACTGTTTGAAGCTTTGAAATGTGCTTCCTTAAGTACCAGAGATAATTCGTACTTAAAGGCATGTCAAAGAAACATTTGGCAACACAATTTCCATTGAAGAAATCAGTGAGCCTAGGCTGACTTGCTTCTTGCAGAAAAAATGCAAATGGATCCTAAAAAACATCATCAATACTTTCCCCTACAACATTGCTTTGTGTAAAAATGAAAATTGTTGCATTAGGTTCTTCCTCCACTGTTCTTGGTTGTTGCATGGCTTGCTGATTTTTTGGTTCATCCTCAATGCATATTGCCTTGGTTCACTCCTAGTCACGAGGTGTATTAGTAAAAAGTCTTAGTGATATTTGTATTTCTTTAATTTCAACCTCTCTCATCTGATCACATGGAATTTGATCTTGGCTGCTTGATGAAACTGAGCTTGTGTCTTCAAGAGGAATTGGGGGTTGATAGGGAAGTTCATCACAATTAGAAGTGATTGGGAAACTACATTATTATGTATTATCTTTCTATTGTGATGGATATTCATCATATCTTGGCTTATGGTCGCAATTTCTCAGTTTTTCACCCTCTAAAATTAGATTATCATCTTTTTCTTCTTTTTCAGCAACACAAATATGACATGAGGGTTCAAACAAGCTATTCCTTCTTTGATGGGAAGGGAACTTCTATGATATAGTGTCTTCAAAAGACTGTTCATGGAAATCATCTTCATAATCATCATACAAAGGTGAATCAATGACTATTTGAATATTAATGGCTGAGGGGGTTAGTACAATAGTTGGGACAATTGGTTGTTCAAGGAAAACATCCTAATAGTCATCAAAACTTGGAAAATCATGGCACACTATTTCATTAACAATAGGAGGGATGACAACAACAATTGGTAAGATATGAATTCGGTCATTAAAAGTTACAACACTATTCTCATGATGAAATAATTTTGAACCCAAGATTACCTCTATACTTAAAGAATCGATAAAAGGAGGAGATAGGAAAATGATGGATTGTCCATATTGATCTTTCTCTTGGGGACCTACATTTTGACATGAATGATGTGCTTGTTCTTCAAATTTAGGAAAATCATTATGAAACTCATCATCTAATTCCTCTCTGCAATCATACCCTTCATCATCACTACTAGAAGAATCACTTGTTGAATCCTGAATATATGATGCATACCCGTCACAACAATTCTCAAAAAGTATTTTAGCTGGATAAATTATCTTGCAATGAGAATAAAAAACATCTTGAAAGTCTTTCAAAGAGGAAATACTCGAAGTAGGGAGTGTTCTATTTTATTGAGTGGGGCAAACTTCTTGCCCAGGATAGCCTTCATATCCATTTAATTTGTCTCATCCCCAGTGGAGTCACCAACATATTCTTAATGATGGATTTGCCATGGTGAATGTGCATTCTTGAAGGTGTCCAACTTAAGTCACCATATAAAGTTGGAGGTGTGCAGTGTCATTCTTCCCAAGGAGATTTACAATCTTCTCAAATGCATTCCCAACAATGACGCCAAAAATGTTTTCACTAAAAGTCACTCTTTGAATGCTAAAGTGTAAGCTCAACACCCATTAGAATGTAAAAGATAATTTTGGTTTTGAATAGGTGGATCAACAAGATGGATAAATAACGAGAGAGGGAAACAAACTTCTTATCAGTAGGCTACACCAATGGTCAATGGAGTCACAAACATCCTACTCATCGAAGGAATAAAAGTTGTTTAACATAAAAAAAGATTATATGCTGATAGGTAGAAGAATGAACAAGGAAGACATAAGATATAATGTTCAGTAAATAGAGATCCTCTCAATTTAATGAATCAAAAAATACTTGAATATAAACAATGACTGATTGGCAAAATACAACAAATCCTCTACTTCTTAGGGATCCATAAATCATTGACAGCCTTTGATCCTCAAATCTGCAATATATTCAAATAAGAAGATATATAAACAAAATATTTACGATCTGAAATCACATCTCTCATGAGTCTCCAATAGCAGTAATTCTTACAATCATAAAATGCCCACATGCTTACAAATGAACACACACAGGAAAACTGCCTGCTACAACTCTCTCTACACTCTCTTGGCTCATAAATCCATTTCTCCAAGAGATATCTCCTTCCTTAAATAGAAAATAGCATTGAAATAACCTTAGGAGTTCATATCCCATCTCCTCCATTGGATTCTAATCCTTGGAGATAGGTGGGAACAATCAAAGAGACAAAAATCCAACAAACTACTATTTTTTAGAAATTTGTTGGAAGTCATTAACAAATTATTTCCACCTCATTGCATGAGGTCTTTGATGGAGCTAAATATTAGGTGCATGTGTCCCTTCACATCTAAATGATCCTTGAGAATCCATTCAAATCCTCCTTGACAAGTGGAAACCTCCCAACAAGGCGAATATCAAAACCATGACCTCTACAGGAAATTAGGTAGCGTTGTTGTAAAACAGTTGGTAGCGCCACTTCTATGTCTAATATATATAAAAACATAACAAATTTTGAAAACCTAAGAGAGTTTTTTGTTATTTGGAATGTCATGAACAAAAATCTCCTCCAGTTTTCAAAAGTACCTTCTCAATTATTCACAATCCAAGTTTTAAGTTAGTCACTCAAAACTGGCAGAAGCATCCAAAAATAATTCTGCACAATTCGGTTTCTGCCAGAATTTTGGTAGAAAATTTCGGCAGCGCCTGCCTGCGTGTCTACGTGCAATTGGGTAGCATAAATCCTATGAAAAAATTGAAAATGTATTATCACCATTCATCAAAATAATTGAGATAAAAAAGTAGAACGATTACTTATAGTTGTAGCAACCATCGAGAACTGTAAGCACTTCCTGTGGGTGCTTTTGATGGTTGGAACCTTGTGAGAGTGTTGTCAATGCTTGTGTCTTTGGCTAGTGTTGTATTGATATGTCGATTAATGCTTGAACTTGGAGATTGGGCATAACCCAATATAAATTTAATTTTCCCCAAAATAAATTAAATATCCCATAACAATTATATTCATTTGCCAAAATGAATAATGAAGGACTTATGAAAAGTTGAGGCATAAACCAATCTTGTGCTAATAGTCTCAGCTATTATGGGGATCATGACTTCATAGTGAGTGGGCACACTGATTTAGATTGGGCTGGAAGTGTCTCTGATTTAGATTGGGCCATAATATCATGGAAGAGTAGGAAGCAATCCAGCATTGCTTTCAGTACAACAAAAGCATAAAACATTGTTGCATGTTCTTCTAGTTGTGAAGTTATATGGCTTCGAAATTTGTTGACTGGTCTATTTGACCTAGAGATGGAAGCAACCAGGATCTTATGTGACAACCAAAGATGAATAAAGATGACAAAGAATCCTATATTTCATGACAAGTCAAAGCACATAGAGATCTGATATCACTACACCCGTGACATGGTGCAAAGAGGAGCCATAAAGCTCCAATATGTTAGCACAGATGAACAGGTTGTCGATGTGTTGACCAAGCCTCTATCTCGTGTAAATTTTGAGCACTTTCGAGATAATATTAATATAGTTCAAAAAGACCACCCTCGAAAGGTGGAGTAGTGTTGTGTTGAGATATTCCAACATAGTACTACGCTTCCAGCTTAATTGTTGTGGCGTAAAGCCAATCTAGTATTGTTCTTCCAACTTAATTGTTGTGTTGAGATATGCCATCCTAGTACTATGCTTCTAGCTTAATTGTTGTGAAGTAAATCTAGTCTAGTACTGTGCTTCCAGCTTAATTGTCGTGCTGAGATATGCTAGCCTAATACTGTGCTTCCATCTTAATTGTTGTGACGTAAAGAAAGTCTAGTACTATGCTTCCATCTTAATTGTTGTGTTGAGATATGCCAGACTAGTATTATTCTTCCATCTTAATTGTTGTGATGTAAAGCCAGTCTAGTACTGTCCTTGCAGCTTAATTGTTGTGACGTAAATCCAATCTAGTATTGTCCTTCCAGCTTAATTGTTGTGTTAAGATATGCTAGCCTAGTATTGTTCTTCCAACTTAATTGTTGTGACATAAAGAGAGCATAGTATTGTGATTCCATCTTAATTGTTGTGTAGTGTGCCATCCTCATGATGTGATGATGTGACCAGCCTCATGTTGTGATGATGATGTATTAGTTTTATACTAATCCATATTGATGTAGATGATTATTTCATTCCATTGAGAATGACAATGCTATCGATGAGAAAAAATTCCGATGATTTATAGATACACCAGTCAGTGTTCCAATATGATATTGATGATGCTATCCTCTCACCCACCTGATGTTGTTGATGATGTTTTCCTCTCTCTCACCTGATGCTATTGTAGAATACCCTTCTTGTTAATGGGGAGTGTTGAAATACCGTAACTGCAAAGTGTATTCTAATTATTATTGTTGTATTATTCATTAGATCAATCCCCTATTATGGACTGATCATGTTGGCTATTGTAAAAGACCAAATCCCTTTTGCGGATTGGTCAAAACATAATTGTAATAGCCAAGATAACAAGTCGGGCCTGAAATATATTAAAGAGGCCCCAAAATATATTAAAGGTGGTTATAACCACCCAAAAGAAGAAGTCAACCCTGCCAGTGAAGAGACACCTCCGTCCACATGTGCCAGAGTTGTATAAATAAGGACGCTAGTGCCTTATTTAGACACACACTCACTTTTTCATTGAGAAGCAAGTTTCAGAGTTGCAGTTGGATAAGAGAGAGAGAAGACCAAATCCCTTTTGCGGATTGGTCAAAACAT
>JASDQU010192155.1:16622-35578 GCA_032191745.1 Picea mariana | reverse complement strand
ATCATCAATACTATACTTGCCATCAATGACAAGTCTATGCTGCCTATAAAACATGCCAACAATCCTTTGTCCATTCTTCCTGCACCCATGCCATCTTCATTGTTGTACTTGCCATCAATGACAAGCATATGCTACCTGTTACACATTTCCAACACCATGTGACCAAGGGTGGTGGCATGGAAAATTTAGTGTGGGGGAAGGAACAACAACGAGGATTTGATGATCTAAAGCATCGCTTGTGCTCAGCTCCAGTACTCTCCTTTCCTGATCTGCAAAAACCGTTCGAGATTGAGACTGATGCATCTAACTATGCTTTAAGCATAGTTCTCACTCAACACGGTCATCCGATGGAATACCATAGTGAGACACTCTCATACAATGTCCAAAAATACCCCACTTATGACAAGGAAATGTATTCCATTGTACAATCTTGTCGTCAATTGAAACATTACATTCTGGGAAATGAGACGATCATCCACACTGATCACAAGCCTCTACATTTCATATATACATAGAGGAAGTTGCAGAACGATCTCCATTAGAAGTGGTCCACCTACCTGCAACAGTTTCATCTCAACATCAAGTATAATACAGGGAGCACAAATTGTGTCACTGACTACCTCAGTCGACCTCTCATAGCTGCACTTACCACTGTGCTCCATTCCTGTGGACATGAGGCATCTGAGTGGCCCCAACTTTATCAACAATATCCAAACTTCACCATCACCTATCATCTCTTGGGTACATGTGCGACTATCACTGATTTTCACATTCAAGATGGGTTGTTATGCCATATGGGCCATCTCTGTGTTTCTACAAGTGAGCGTGCAAAGATGTTTTGGGAAGCCCACTACATTCGGGTGGCAAGACATTTTGGTGTGGAGAAAACTATGGCCGTTCTTCGGAAAAAAAATTATTGGCCAAAACTTCGACAGGACGTCAAGAAGTATATCAGATATTGCATTGCCTGTGCCATTTCCAAGTCAACCATAAAGAAGCAAGGCTTATACACCCCTCTTCCTACCCCCGAGAATCCTTGGGAATCCATCTAGATGGATTACATGTCTAGCCTTCCATCCACCAAGCAAGGAAATGATTGTGTATTTGTGGTCGTTGATCAGTTTTCAAATATGGACATCCTCACAGCCTGCAAGAAGAACATCACATCGATAGATACTGCCAAGCTCTTCTTAGAACGAGTGTGGGTCCATTTTGGGATACCACAAACCATCATCTCTGACCATGACATTAGGTTCCACAACACATTTTGGTCGAGTCTCTGGTCACTGTTGGAAACCAAGTTCGCTAAATCCACCACTTTCCACCCCCAAACAGACGACCAAACAAAGGTCATCAATTAGATGATTGTGCACATCCTGTGCATGTACAAATCTAAGCATCCACGTACATGGGATGAGAGTCTACCCTATGTTCAACACAGTTACAACATGGCTCTCCATAGCTCCACCAACCATATCCCATTTCAAGTGGGACTAGGATTCCAACCCTTGGGTCCCATTTATGTTTCACTACCTATGTAAAACACACCAAAAAAATCTTCCCATGTTCAGTATGAGACCGACAAAGACACCAGATTCATTGAGAAGATTCAACACATTTGCCAATAGGTCTAGGCAATTTTGCAGAAAGCCAATGCTAAGTACAAGCAACGCCATGATCAACACAGGGTACCACACCGATTTTAGGTTGGAGACAAGGTCTGGTTACACTTGTAGAAGGAGCGTCTTACAGGTCCCCATCGAAATCTTTGCCCACTTCACTTTGGTCCTTACACCATCACCAAGGTTGTGGGTAACAATTCCTTTGAGCTCAACACTTCATCATTCCTTGGCTTGCACCCATTTTTCAATGTGGACCTCCTTCGGACATATTTTCCACCATTATTGGAAACCTCAGAGATCACAGAACAATTGACACCAACATAGCTCAACCCTGACTGCATGGAATAGGAATCCACTAATCAAATAGTGGACACACAGGTCAAGGGCACTTGCCAGTAGAGGATCCAACTTTATCGGGTTGTCAAGGCAGGGAAACTCCTACACCAAGGAAAGTGGTTCACCCTGGGCCAAATCCATAAAAAGTTTCCTCACGTGATGGGGGGACTAAATGAAATGGATACCATTGCTTCTTAAGGGGGGAGGATTGATCCAAGTGGATATTGGTGGCCACCCACCCATTCCAACTGGTTCTTCTTGTCAGTTTTTATTTCAACATGTTCTTTTGTACTTCTTTGTAATTGTGGGTTCTACACTTCTGGGGATGTCTGAAGCCCTACACATATTCCATGTGGATACTAGTGGCCTCTCACCTAATCCAACTAGATTATTTTGTATGTTTTCATGTCAACACATCTTACTATACTTCTAGAGCCGTTTTGGGGCCCTAAACAATGTTTTTTTTGCTCGCCATAGTCAAACTATAGACATAGTCAGAGTTTGATGGTGTAATGTGTATTTCTCTAAAATACCTTTACAACGGGCTATCACGCGCCTAAAACAGAGGTCATATGAAAAATTTACGACCCCGAGAAGGTGAGGTACCAACTTACCCATAGGGGCCCACATGACTTTTGGCGTTTCACCTCCTAGGGTTAGGTTTTTGGATGTCTAGGGTTTTGGATTTCATGAGTAATATTAAAAATTCCTCTGGAGCCTCATTGTAATAATCATGCTCAAACGGATGCACATAGAAACCACATCTCTTCTCAGAGAGAGATACCACCATTCGAGCAAGTGTTTCAGTTCTGCAATTTTATAGTTTCAACCTATTTCATTTATTTAATAGAAGATATTGTTCAATGGATATTTGTGTTGTTCTTCATATATCTGTGTTTATTGTATTTGGTATTTTAATTAGTTCGTTCCGATCCTAAATCTGGATCAACTCGTCTCTCTTTTTATACCACATGAGTGCAAGGCTCCTTTCACTGTAGTTAATATAAGGTATGTTCTCAATGTAAGGGTACAAAGTTGGTTCTACATTAACCACATCTTTAATAACCTTTTTGCGTTCCTTGTCTCTCTTATCTTATTCTTTCTTTAATATCTTGAACCCTCTCTCTTTTACTTAGAATCTTGCAAGATTTTCCTTGTATATTTCTATCTTTGGAAGCAAGGTGTCTATAGAGTCTTCTTGTAGAAAAGGAAAATCTTGAGGATCATACTCAGTGATCTGGCGAGGAACATCAAACTCGCACTCACTATGATAATCAGGGCTGAAAATATCCATGGATTGCTTCTTTACCACCTGCCTACTATATAGGATCTCAAAGGTGCCATCCCCCATGGGAATGTGTGCATGGGTGAGATCCATGATGAGAAAACCACCAAGAGTAGAAACCCAAATTCTCGAAAAAAGCATGCCCTAGGAATATGGAAAATCACTAACCACTATGTTCATGATGATGCTAATATGAGGGAAGTCCAAAAAATACACTTCAATGTCTTCTATGAGGCCATAGACCTTGACCTTTTTTGAATCGATGCCACAACCATTCCTATATGGGTGTGTCATATTCAAGACAAGTTGGTTCATGACCTTTAGGGACATCACATTTGTTGAGGCTCTTGAATCTAACATGCAATTATTTAGACAAAGACCATTTGTAGCTAGAGAAATATAGAAAGGAGAATTATCATCCTCGTCCATGATACATAGTATTTAAAATCACAGGAGGATATTTCGCTTCGGTTGGTACCTTCAGTACTTTCAAGACTTCTCTTATGATAGAAGGAACCGTGAACATTTCTACCACAGGGTCTGTCATATTCGTCCTTCCAAATATGGTTGGGGCATCTATGTTCAATTGAATCTCTTCATCCACCCATGTTGGTTTTGGAAGAAAATCATGAATTGAAGGTGGGGGAGGTGGGATGACCTTCCCCACTGGATGAGGGGTTGCTTCCTTTCTTGGTTAATATGGATCTTGTTTCTCTAGTGGTAGATGAACTAAATTCCGTGGCGAATGGACGATAATCTTATTCCTTCTAGCAAAAGTTAGGATTTCCCTCTTCTTCAACTCTTTCCTTTGATCCTTAGTCAACTGGTTAATCACTCTAAGCCAGATTTCTCTAGCTCCCCTTTTGTGGACTTCATCAAGTTGTTCTCGTGTGATTTACACATACTCATCATCATCATACTCTAAAGCACATATTGCATCTATGAAATTCATACTATCAGGGGAGTCCTCTTCTCTTCTGGGACATTCCTCCTTTGTATGAGGTTCTTGACAAGGAGAGCACTATTGTGATTTTTTAATGTTGACCATCCCAACAGGTTTCAGAGTATCAAGAGGATTTACCTCTTGTTGAGGCCTTTGATTCCACCCTATAGCATACCTTTGTTTCCTAATGAATGGAGGTCTCGGAGAAGACTAATTTATTTCCAAACTTGTCAATCAGGTCATAACTTGATTTTGAGTCTAGATTTACTGAGTACTCATTTGATAAAGTTTATGGGCCATGCGAGTTATTGGATCCCGTGCACTGTTGCTTGATACCTTTGTATTTTCTTCCACCTTGGCACGAGGATAATGAAAAGAATCAATATTGGAGTAGAGAATATTATCCTCAATCTCTGCACTGCTATCTTTGGCTTGTACCAAAGTGGTGGGATTCTTATCCCTTAAGATGAAGCAAAATTTCCCTTCAAAGGAATTCACATAGAGGAGAGGAACAACTGCTTTAGATGGGTTCAAATTATTTGGGATTTGGCTATGTAGCTTATCAATTTTGTCATTGAATTAACTCATTGTCTTGTTCTCCTTCTTTTTAATTTGGTTGAACTAAGTCATTAGCATTCCACTATCCTTCTTTGTTTCCCATTTGTTCTATAAAAACTTAGTGAAATCTTCATATGTTGCAAGGTGATTTTCAGGAACGACTTTAAACCACCTTTGGGAATATTTAGTAAGAGATGTGGATAGAAACTTCATTGCCACATCTTCATGTTCTACTCCATTTTCCTTGTCTCGACCAATTACATAGAGGTGTTCTTCAGATATGACCAAATTGTTTTCTGGAAAAATTGGCAACCATTTGTTGGTTTATTTAGGCATGGTATTGGGATATCCAACAATGAAAGCCATATTCAAGGGATTGTATAGGTATTTTTCCCAAGGATGAGCCATTGGTGCAAAGGGGAGATTACCATGGAAAATATTTTTGACAAAGAGGGAGTTAAATGGAGGCTTTCTTCAGTAAACCTTGGAAGGATTGAATCTTCCAGGGGGGAGGGTATTTTGGGAAGACAGATTCTTGGGTGGTCGAGTCACCAAATGATATTTATCTCATCAAAGGAGGGAAAGGTAGAGGGAAATTCCCTCAAGTGGAGTCTCAAGGGAAGCTAGGGGTAAATTCTTTGAGATCAAATCTTGCCAAAGTGTTGTTAGGGGATTCAAAATCCTCCTCTAAAATGATGCCAAAATGTTATACCAGAGATTGTAAGTTGGTAAAAGCTTGAACCAATCCACAAACATGAGAAAACTATGGGAGTAACTACCCACTATCACCTTAGATAGATACTCCCCTCCCTTCAGTGAGGATAAATCACCATAAGGGGGGAATCCTAGTGACCCTAGGGGAATGAGATAAGAAGTGAAGTGATGGAAGGTGATACCCCTATAGGTCAAGATATGAGGTGTAAAAGGGCTTGGATAAGAGTCTTGTTGATAAGGGTAGGTTGACAAAGTATAGTGTACCTGCAAGAGAGTGTTGTACCTTCCCGACACAAGACAAAATATATAGATACATGATATATAATCAAAGGGACAAGAAAGTGAAGCTTGATGTCCTATATTACAACAGTAAACAAGAATATGTATCAACAATTAAAAGAGCTAGTTACTGCAAAATTAACCATAAAAAATAACAAATATTTATTGGACAATGAAGCACTAAACAAGTAGATATTTCTCCAATAGTTAATCATAAAATTTGATGGTGAAATGAGGTTGAAAAATGAAGTTATCAACAAAGTATTAGGGCAGCCTTATGCCTGTAGCAAACAATTGCTACAGAAGTAAGTTCCAACTTGTTGACCCCTATATGTTTCCATCTTTAACTTTCCTATACTTAAAAATTTCCTTAGTTTGTTGTGGTCCCATATGTTCAGTGTTATACAAGATGCACCTTTCTTTTCCATGATACACATATTGTACCATACTTAGTCACTTTTCCATATCTTGGAGGGTTCACGGGGGACAGACTCATGTTCTTTGCAATCCATCCTTGTAAGTCCAACTTACAATTACGAACACTTAGCCATTTTATGACTCTTGGCAGACTCACATAAATATTTCTTCTATCCCCAAATCTCCTCCAGGACATGTTGTTACTCTTTCACACTTCTCGAGATTTATTTAATGTTAATCCTACAAACTCAAGTGCTAGTTGAATTCCAAAAAGGAAGTTATTAATGACATTTTTCTCTAGGAAATCACAATTATTTCGTATTAATTCTTGCATCGATAAGAAAAATTAAGTAATATTATCAAGTAAGATTTTATTATCATTCTAAATATTGTTATAGAGAAGTTCACCAACCTGGTTAAGATGGCCAAGAGAAAGCAACATTTATGCAGAGATACTTTGAATTTGTTCACCCGATAAGATCACAACTATCATTGGTCGAGGTCTTACTGGTATTATGCAACTTTGCCAAACATAGACAACAACAAAATCTAGACATCATGAATAACTCTTGTTGGATGCGTACCTTAAGTTTTGACTGCAAAGAGATAGTTACTTGGTGTGTGGATAAGTTCATTCAAAATCAAAGGACAATTTCATTACTGAATGGTTCCCCTATTTATTTGGCACCAATAGTTTTCAAAAAGATGTTGAAATTACCAGAGCCGAATCTCACGTACAAAGGTGTTGAGGCTACAGATTTTATCAAAGGAAGAAATAATAGAATATAGCTTCTATAAGAATATTTGCAAGACCCTGCAAGAATGCTGCAAGATTTTATCCAGGATCTGGGATAGTTCCTTGAAATACCCATATCGAGAAATTACTTGGATTTTTACTAGAATCACTGGTCAAAATTATAAGATGATTATTCCTCGGTTGGCCTTGTATATTTTACATTTTACATTTCATGAAAATGTTGTCTTTTAGTGGGAGAAAATCATATCTAACGAAGTCTCTGCATAACTTGTAAATTTCAAGAGTGAGAAAAAGTTCTACATGGATTCTTACTTGATATTTTCCATTACATACTATCACATTTTCAAAAGTTTGAGCATTGGAAAAAGGGTGAATTGCAAGGTTGACCTAGTAACCATGTGGTGCCAATCTTTATGGAGACAAAAAATTATTCATTATTTCTATAAATTTTATAATGATTTCGTGTCTGCATTCAAGAAACTTATTTTCAGAGAGAATACATCCAATCTGACATTGGAAGCATATGCTTTTCTAGATTCAAAGTGTATTTTGGAAAAAATGGATGATTATTTCAAGATGTTTTGTTCTCATTAAAAAATCCTTTTTCTCCGCTATTATGTACCATATAAATTGTTTCTCATAGAAGTAACAAGACAATATAAGTTATTGTTCCATGTTCTTTATGAAAAAAGAAAGAAACAATTCATCCCTTTGCCCTGGAAAGTTGGCGAAATTCCGTTGAGAGGAATTGCTAAAATTGATGAGTTTGTGTCCTATCTCTACCAATACAATCTAAGATTTGCAGAAGAGATTAAGGGTTTTGATCATGATCGTCTCTTTTACAATCATATGATATCAATTGGAATTGGTCCTACATAGGCTAATACTCTTATATAAGGAGAAGAAGAAGGCGATAACCATGACCCTCATAGTCAAGGTATTTAGAAAAAATTTGGTGATATAGAAAATATTGTAAGTACCACGGAGTATTACAAGCAAAGGGGAAAACCCTTAGGTGAAATAAGTTCCCAATCTCCTGTCGTTTCTCATAGAAGTGCTCTACCCAAAGTAAATTCTAAGTATGTAGCATCTCAACAAAGGAAATCCTTGACTAATAACTTAGATGATGGTGGTGAGAAAAATCCTCCTCAAGGAAAATTGGAAAACCCTCATAAGTTGAAAGGAAAGAGAAAAAGAAACAACTCTCAACAAGAGCAGGAATAACAACACCTACTTGGAAAAATATTTATCTCAAAGACATGGATTTAGATGTTGATATCAAGAATATTTGGTTTCCTGATGAAAACGAGTGAGTACAAGAGAACACACAATTTTTTGTTGAACTGACCATCCAAAATGAAGTCTTCTCAGATGAAGAAACTTTCTCTATACATAATGCATTGTTTGATAAATCTCACAAGAAATTAATTTTTGAAAGAACTTCACATAGTAAAATGGGAAAATCACGTTCCACAATTGATCTCAGAGACATATTCCCATATAAACTATATTCAATCCACAAAGTTAAAGGAGATGCATTAGATGTTTCCATAATTGATATGGAAGAAGAAAATCTCAGGCTTAAAGAAAGAGTGAAAGAATTGGAAACTAACTTGATGCCTTCACCTTTATTATCACCCCGATTGCCATAGTCCAACCTGGTGGAAGTTTTCAGAGAACCCCATAAGTAAGATTAATACTTAAAGGAGCCTCAAGTCTACTTATGTATACTTGACATTTTGTTGAAGAAAACATAAAGAAAATAATGTCACTCATTTTAGATACATGGGATTTAGCCAAAAGTTTATCCTCTCTTGGTCTCAATATACATAATACCAAGGAATATTTGAATGCAGACATAGAAAATGATGAAGGATTTATCAAAGATGGAGTTTCTATGTTCATCGCACAGGGCTTGGCAATGATGGAACAAAGACGAAAAGAAGAAGATTTTCCTTTTCAAAGTTTTATAAAGAAACTAAAAGCATTTTGGGTTCAAAGAATTAATATATTAAGGGGAATATTAAGTGAACTTAATGACTTAACACACAAAAATACCAAGGCTTATTCAAAATTGATCGGGTTAGATATTGAAGGCACTACTATTGAACTATCAAACCCAAATTTCATATGAGATTCAATGCTCCTGACTAGACAACAATTTGAAGAACATGTTGAGACTTTGAAAAGATTATTGGTAGATAAATTTGACAATATGGTGGAATATACTTATGATGATATTGATAGTTGGTTTGTGGAATATACAAATAAAAATGAAGATATTGGGACCAAATTATGAAATTTATCAATTAACTCTAGATAAATTGAAAGTGAATTATTTAATATCAAAGTCAAACAAGAAGTGACCATTTCTCCTCTAAGAGAATATATTGAAGAATGGCTAAACATGGCTTCAACCAAGATTACCAAGATTCCAATGAAAGTAGTTAATATCGGTCATGTAACCGCAACAAACAAGGATACAAAAGTCACCTTAGCAAGCAAATGAAGCAGAGAGAGAGATTCCATCATAGTAAGTCCATATTGATTCCATTCCTTCTTTCCCTTTCAAGATTCATCCAGTTGTATTTATTATTTCGATAGAAAAATATAACCGAATTATGATAACTTCCTTTTGTCTTTTGTCCATATCTTATTGTTCACATTCTATCCTAAATACATATCTTCTTCTTCGTCTTTCTTTTATATATTTCTATGGTCCACGAGAGCCCTAATCCTAGTCCATTTATGGACAAACTCCTTTAAATTGATGAAACTGTAAAATACTTTATGATTTTGAGAAATCATAGAGAACTATTTCGGGATTTTTTATGCCAATTAAAAAAAAATTGAGCTATAAAGATTTAGGTTTTGCTTTTCGGCATAATCTGATATATATATTTCGAATAAAATATTTTGAAGAATTTACTGAGGAGTACCACCTCTCTAAAAATGTAGGGGGATTCATATCATCGTGATGTTTTTGTTTCAGTCTTAATAGATTCAAACGTCAACAAAACCATAAAAATCAATAAGCAAAATGTAAAAAAGATAGCCAATAAGCAGTAGAACAATAATCTAGGTTTACAAGTAAATTTCAATGGTTGAAAAGAGAGTAAATGATGAAAGAAAGTGAAGTTTTCTGCAACCCTAGTGGCTGTAGCATAAATTTATAATAGAAACAAGAAATCCTTGGCTAGGATAGACACCCTAGTGGCTCAAGCAAGCTAATAGAAAGTATATTTGATTCCAATTTAGACAAATCAAATATCTCAATAAATCACGTTTTTTAATGCAATGAGTTTGTTTCTCCAATGCAATTTCATATTAGTCCTTTAATATATTGGGTAATGGAGTTTTGGTTGTAAGTTGGATCCACTACTTCTCTAGGGGTGTAATCCCTTTTACTCCCTAGATAAAATAAATCCAATAAAGGTAATTCTAGGAGGGCATAAGCCCTCTTCTCCTAGAAACCTTGTGAAAAATGTCTCATCTAATAACAATTAAGACGGAATTGGTGGAAGGTGTATGCCCTTATACTCTTCCAAGAGTTTTAGACAAGAATACCATGAAATAAGAAGACATTACCAACAAAATGCAAAAAATTCCTTACCAATTCCACAAGATAGCAAGATAAAATTCTAATTTACCAAGTAAATTTCATTCACATGAAAGAAATAATCCTCCGAGAGGGTAGCGCACCACTTTAGCTCCACAATAGACAAGTAAGAATCCACAAATTTGCACAAGAGAGAGAGAGAGAGATAGACCAAATGCCCAAAGAGGGCGAAAATTTCAGCCAAGAATGTCTTATTCTCAAGTGAGAATGTTATGAAAATGAAATGTCAAATGACCTTTATTTATACAAGGTCATGCAAAATAATTTTTTCCACTTAGTTAGGGTAAAACACAAAACAAGAAGACCGAACTCCTTATTTTCCCCCGTTACAACAATAATTTGATTTTTACACAAAAGGAAACCCTAAAGGTGATGTCACACCCTAATAGGGTGACGTTTGACATGAAGAGGAAGTCGTTAAGCAAGCTGAGGAATTCATTGGGCCTCCAAGGGCCTAATATCCATGGTGTAAGGTATTATCTTCATCAAAGTGTGCCAATCCCCCATCAAGTAATCACCACCATCATCAAACCGTAGTCCCCAATGTGACATCAAGCTCCTCAAGAGGATGTTTTGGCCTTCCAAGGCCAAACGTTGGCCTAAGATGGGATAGGTCTCATCGTCCAAGGTAGCTTCTCTTTCCTCCAAAGGAAATTTCCATCATCTATCAACTACCAAGGTGTGGGTCATGGCATCCAATCTGTGGGCTTCTAGCCCCAATGAAGGCTCAAGATATGCTTGTTCCTCAAAAAACATCAATCAAGCAAGGTCCCGCAAAGGCACCCTCCAAGGGTCTTAAGTCAAATGTATCATGCCAAGTAAAATCACATTTAATACAAGATTCACCTAAACATGTGCATCAAAACTACCTTTTCAAATTAAACAAATGCTTAAAGACCCTGTTCAACTTGACAAGTTTAGGTATGGGAGGGTTGGCATGGTGACCTATTGGGTGAGTCATTCCTCAATTCAAGGAGTGTGTCCTGGGTGGAACTTGTTGGAATATTGTTTAATACAGAGAGGTGGGGGGTGAATCGATATTACTTCTTTTTCACAGTATTTAACACCAATTAATCATTAATCTTATTAATCACAACAAATGATCAACAAAGAAGAACAATACACATAATTTTAACATGAAAACCCATAAATGTTATTTTTATATATTTATATAAAGTTTACTTTTCATTTACAAGATACAACTTGTAGGAGAGACCAATCTCCTCTTTTGAGCACCAACTCAAGGAGACAACAAACCCCTATTTTGAGCACCAACTTAAGGAGACAACAACCCCCTATTTTTCAAGCACCAACTTGAGGAGACAACAATCCCCTGTTTTTTCAAGCACTAACTTGAGGAAGCTGCAACTCCCTTTTGTTCAAGATCCAACATGTAGAGGACTTTAATCCTCCCTTTCTCCACCCTTCCACCCTCATGCATTTTTAATCTTCAAACTTCAATTTATTCCTTTGGAATCTTCTTCTGTTTAGATCTTCTTATTAAATCCTCGAGTCACCTCCATTGTTTTTGTCTTCACAAACTTTGTTCTGTGCTCTTTACTTATTCTTTTGTTCAATCTACTTTTTTGAATGTCAGATCTGATCTTTTGCCAATATATTACTGTCGTTCCTGAATGATGTTTTATTGTCACACCTCAAATGATGTGCTTATGAACTATTACTTTTTTACCCACATATCCATTTTTTCTCATAACCCTCTTCTTTATTTATACTTTTCCATAAGCTTTATATGAAAATTCATGTTCTTCTTGAAAAGTCACAACTTTTATTAAATAATAATTTTTTTTTCATTTTTCATTTTTAATTCACTTTTTACCTTACCATGGGTAAATACCACCATGGTTTGCAAATACCATGTGCACATACCATGTGCTATTTCACTTTTACCCTTTTTATTTAACTCCAGTTCACTTTTACCTTTTTCTTTAATTCCACTTCACTTTTACCTTTTTTTTAATACACTTTCATATTTACTCCTCTTTTATGTAAACTCCACTTCCACATAACTTTTCAACTTTTGTTATTTATTAAAGTCATATTTATATTTAATTCGCTTTATTTTTACTCCACTTTTACGCTGTTTCCACTTAACTTTTCACTTTTATATTTATTAAAATGATACCAAGATCATATTTATATTTAATCCAATTTCTAACCTTTGATATCAAAGGAATTATTTTTGAACAATCTCCCCCTTTACTCCTCTTTACCATGCAGTCCAAATTACGTAATACATAGAGATCTTCAATTGGGTTTATATGATCACCAATTTACCCTTCACAAACCATTATTATTCTTGAACCAAACAATCAAGGCTTTCATTCTTTGTTCCAGATATATAGACATTAATATGAATGCGTGTAATCAAGCTCACACATGAATTTAACAGAGTTATAGTCTCAGGGAGAAGACAACGCCTGCACAATAAGATTTTGATAATGCATGGGCTTGTCTCAATGACAATACCATATTAATCATTGATAATGATGACCATATTGACCCTATTTGACATTAATTCCAACACCATAACACCATGTCCAACATTTCCCCCTTTTGGCATTGATGGAAACAAAGTAAAAACTCCTTATTTTCAATCTTAATTTATTTTTACTGTTTATTCTCCCCCTTTGAAAGAAATGGCAGAAGGGAAATTTATTTTCTCCCCCCTGAGGTTATGCTCCCCCTGTCCATGCACTCATTTTCTGATGAATCTTATGCAATTCAATTAGATATGAAGATTACCCCCATTTTTTGTCTAAGGTTTTCGAAAGTACTTATGGGAAGAGGTTTTGTGAATATATCTGCCATCTGTTCTTTTGAACTAACATACTCCAATCTAACCTTTTTGTCACTAACTTTCTCTCTCAATAAATGATAATTGATGGGAATATGTTTGTTCTTTGCATGCATTAATGGATTCATAGAGATGTTGATGGCACTTGTATTGTCACAATAGATAGGTATCAACTGATTACATTCAATTTTAATATCCTCCAATGTTTATATGATCCATAATATTTGAGTGCAACATTCAATAACTGAAATATATTCGGCCTCTATTATAGATAGTGAAATTGATGATTTTTTTCTACTTGGCCACGAGACTAGAAATTCCCCCAAGAAAAATTCATTCCCACTAGTGCTCTTTTTGTCATCCACACCACCAGTCCAATCAACATCTATATAGGAAATTAGTTCAAATACTTTATTCATTGGATACCATAAGACAAATTCTGATGTGCCCTTAAGATATCTAAATATTCTCTTGACAACCATCACATGTGATTCCTTGGGAGATGATTGAAATATTTCCACCATTCCTATTGCCAGCATGATATCAGGTCTGGATGTAGTCAAATATAGTAGACTCCCAACCATAGATATGTAGAGAGTTGAATCTATAGATGGTGACTCATCTTCCTTGTTGAGTTTGCAATTGGTTGTCATTGAAGTGCTAACAGGTGCACTTTCATCCATTCCAAACTTTTTAAGTATCTCTCTTAGGTATTTGGACTGAGTAATAAACATTCCTTTCGGTGATTGAGTGATTTGAAGTCCAAGGAATAAAATTAGCTCTCTAATCATAGAAATTTCAAACTCTTTTGACATTTCTTAAGAAAAGTTATAACTTGATTCATCATTGTTGCAGCCAAATATGATCTCATCCACATAGACCACTATGACTAACAAACTATCTTTTTCAATTCTAAGATAGATATTGTTGTTAGACATGCCTCTTGTGAATCCTTGTTGCAGCAGGTACTTATCCAGTCTTGCATACCATGCTCTGGGTGCTTGTTTAAGGCCATAGAGTTCCTTCTTAAATCTCTACACTTGTTCTTCTTTTCCTGGTTGTTCAAATCCTTCTGGTTTCTCTATGTAGACTTTTTATTTTATGTCTCCATTCAGAAATGAAGACTTTACATCCATCTAATAGACTTTAAAATTCTCAAAGCATGAGTATACTATAAATAATTTGATGGCTTCCATTCTTGCAACTCGAGAGAAGGTTTCTTCAAAGTCAATCCCTTATACTTTTACATATCCTTTGCAAACTAATCTTGATTTATTTCTTATAACCTGACCATCTTCATTAAATTTATTTTTAAAAATCCACTTGATCTCTACCACATTTTTGTTCTTTGGTCTTGGGACAAGTTCCCACATTTTATTTTTCTCTATTTGATCAAGCTCTCCATTCATGGATTTGATCCAGTATTCATCTTTGCTAGCCTCTGCAAATTTTTTGGTTTCTATTAGGGAGAGCAATGCTTGTTCTGATTCATATGTTAGTTTTCTTATTGTTTCAACTCCAACACTTTTTTACCAAGGATTTGAATTTTAGGACGACTTCTTTGTATTCTCCTTGATGGTGATTTTGTATATTGTCTCGGTGATTCTTCCTCTTCCTTTTCTTCTTCACTTTGTGATTCATCCTCTTGTATTTCTTTAATTTAATCATCATCATCATCTCTTTATCCTTTCATCAAATTATGGAATATATTGATATTTGATCCCTTTTGTTTTTAGATCATCCACTTTTACATTTGCACTTTCCACAATATGTGTAGCCTTATATTATAGCATCTATAGGCCCTTTTGTTGGATGAATAACCAAGAAATATTCCTTCATTTGATCTGCAATTAAATTTTCCTAGGTTATCATCATCTCTCTTTATGTATCATTTTCTCCAAAAAAATATAAAGTGTTTAATTAATGTTGGTCTGCCAAACCACAAATCATATGGTGTTTTGTTGTGGTTAGCTCTAAGACGTGCTCTGTTAAGTATGTACATTGTTGTATACATTGCTTCTCTCCAATATCTATTTGGGATTTTGGCTTCATTTAACATGGTTCTTCCTGCTTCTTGAACAATTCTATTTTTCCTTTCAGCAACTCCATTTTGCTGAGGAGTTCTTGGAGATGAAAAGTGTCTTTTAATTTCATGTGTTTCAAAAAATTCGTTGAACTCATTTGAGGTAAATTCTCCTCCATTTTCTAATCTTAGGAACTTTATTTTGAGATCAGTCTCATTTTCAACATGTTCTTTGAAGACTTCAAATTTTTTGAATGCTTCTAATTTGTTTTTTAGAAAGGATACCCAAGTCATTCTTGTATAGTCATCAATGAGTAAAATGAAGTAATGTTCACCTTGTATACTCTTAGTTCGTTTTGGCCCATATAGGTTAGTATGAACAAGATCTAATGGTTTGATGTAAAGTATTCTTTTGTATTTAATCTTACTTTTTCCTATTTCCCATGTTGGTAGTCCCTACAAACAAAGTTTGAAGGTTTTATAATCTTTAGCATGTCTTTCACAACTTCCTTTCTACTAAATTTTATCAAGTTATCGAAGCTTATGTGTCCCATTGTTCTGTGTCATAGCCTAATTTCATCTATTTGGCCCATGCAACATTTTTAATCCTCTTCTGTGTTTAAGATATAAACATCATTTGATTTCCTTGGCACAACAACCACTAATTTTCCTGAGTCTTCTTTTCTAATTTCACATTTTTGAGAGTCAAATACAAGAATGTGTCCTTGATCACATGTTTGGCTCACATTGAGAAGATCAGGCTTCAATTTTTCAACTAATAGCACATTTTCTGCTTTAGCTCTGTTATTTCCCAGAGTGTCTATACCCCTTCCAAGTGTCTTGGCAAAGACATCATCTCCAAATATAACACTTCCTTTTTCTTTCCTTTTCAGATTGAAGAATTTGTTTTGATCTCCTATCATATGATTTGAACATCCATTGTCAACATACCATTGCCTAATTTTATTCTTGGCATATAAGGTACCTTACATTTTGTTTCCTTTTCTTCTATTTGTTTTTCCTTCCACATCTTCTTATATTTTTCTTCTTGACTGTTGGAAATACTTGTCTTCATGGAATCTTTTGATAGTCTACAATTACTAGTTTTATGACCATAATTATTGCATTTGTATCATTCAATATTGTAATCTTGTAATGGAGAAAATAAATTATAGTTTCTACTTCTTTGATTGCTACTAGACTTGTTGTTCTTATGGCCATATCCTTGAACACTTTTATGATAGATATTTCTATAAGCTTTACAGTCTAATGCTTTATGCCCAAAATTATGACAAGAAAAGCAATAGCCAACAAAGAGTTGTTGATACCTTTTTGGGGGAGTTCTTCTTGGAGTAGTATTTCTTCTGTACTCATTTCTTTTTGGAGAGAGTGAAAATCTTTGTTGATTAGATTCAATATTTATCTGGTTTTTTCTCTTTTGAAGGAACTATGAAGGGAAACTGCATAAGTATTTGGATTTTATCATTTTTCTGTATTCCAGATTTTGAGCCATTATTAGTTTCCTTGTGATCATAACCCAGTCCAACCTTATTATTTGATGGTATTTGACTGTTAAGGGTGTCATCCAAGATTTTTGAACTACTTTCAAGGTTTGAAAGGTTACTTCCTTTTTCAAGTTTCCTTCTTAGAAGAACTATTTCAACATCTAATTTTTCACAGTTTTGTTCCTTGTCATTAAGTCATTTACTTAAGACTTATTCAATTATTTTAGATTCTTGTAGTTGATTTTTCAAATCAACAATGATTTGTTCTGTTTTCTTTATGCTTTTTGAAACTTCTTCTTCTCTTGATTTTTGTTCTTCCTTATAATCTAACAATTGTTCTTTTAATGATTTGTTCTTCTTTCTATATTTTCTCAATTCTTTGAGAGCACTAATAAATTCTTCTTCAATGTCTAATTGTCCTTCAACTTAAGATTTTCCTTCATATCCATTATTATCTTCATTAGTATCAATTTGAGTTTCTATACCCATAAATAGAATTTTTGTCTCGTCATCTTCACTCATGTCAGATGAACTATTGTGTTCTTTGGAGTAAATTTGTTTTTGTAGAATTTCTTCTTGTTTCCAGTTTTTCCCTTTTTATGTTCTTTATGGTTATAAATTTTTTCATCATCACTATCCTTCTGATTTGGATAGGGAAATTTGGAGGCACAATGCCCAACTTTTCCACAATTGAAACATTTGAGAGGTAACTTTCCTTTGCATTTCTCAGACCCTTTCTTGAGTTTCCTTATAAAGTTAGCCTCTTCCTCATTTGATACGTCTGAGTGAATTTGATTTGACACATGCTCATGGTTCTTTGTTTCTTTTGAAGATTTGAAAAATGATTCCCTTTTTGATGGCCTTTCTTGCCCCATCCTCATTTCATAGGCTATAAGAATCCCACGAAGTTCATCCATTTTAAGTTTGTCAAGGTTTTCTCAATTTTCTAAGGTAGATACCTTGGCATCATATCTCATTGGTAATGATCTTAGTATCTTTTCGACAATAATTGTGTCATCTAAATCTTCTCCCAGTGATCTGATTGAATTGATAATTTCATCTACTCTTAGAAGATACTTTGCAATGTTTTCTTCTTCTTTCATCTTCAAGTTTTCAAACTGTCCTCTATATGTTTGAAGCTTTGCTTTCTTGACTTTGACATATCCTTCAAAGATGATTTGTAGTTTGTCCCAAATCTCTTTTGATTATTTACAATGCATAACTATGAAAAATACATTATTTTCTAATCCACCAAGAATTGCATTTACAACTATTGAATTATCATTGCAAAGTTTCTTTGCAATTGTGTTTGAAGGAGCAGTTTCTAATACATCATAACCATTTATCATAGAAATACAGACATCACATCCCAATGCCATTAGGTAAGTTCTCATTCTTATACTCCAGATGCATAGTTATCTCCTTTGAATAGTGGAGCTCTATTTGAGGACATCCCTTCTTGTTGATCCATTGTGATTTCTTAGAATATTCCTTCCAGTGATCATATTGTGATTAAGAAACCCGCTCTAATACCAATTTTTGGAATATTGTTAACACTAAGAGGGGGGGTGAATCAATATTACTTATTTTTCACAATATTTAACACCACTTAATCATTAATCTTATTAAACACAACAAATTGTCAACAAAGAAGAACAATACACCAAATTTTAACATGAAAAACCATAAATGTTCTTTTTATATATTTATATAAAGTTTACTTTTCATTTACAAGCTACAACTTGTAGGAGACACCAATATCTTCTTTTGAGCACCAACTCAAGGAGACAACAATCCCCTGTTTTGAGCACCAACTCAAGGAGACAACAATCCCCTGTTTTTGAAGAACCAACTTGAGGAGACAAGAATCCCTTGTTTTTCAAGCATTGACTTGAGGAAGTTGCAACTCCTTATTGTTCATGCTCCAACCTGTAGAGGAATTTAATCCTCCCTTACTCCACCCTTGCAATGTAACGACCCTGCTTAAATAAATGTAAAGGTTATTAATTATAATTAAATTGATAATCTGATTGTCCTAAGATGTTAGCCAAACAATAATTGTTTCCTATATAATATTAACTAA
>JASDQU010192153.1:1405-14021 GCA_032191745.1 Picea mariana | reverse complement strand
TATATATATATATATATATATATTAAAAGGCATCCATGAGTTGTCAAGGCTATCGGGGCTTCCACCCAGTCTACAGGTAACTATGTTGGTCACCTTCGCATGACAACATATCTTCGAGGGGTTTTGAACCCGGGTTTGAGAAACTGAAAAATGATTTGAATTAAACCATTTGACTCAAATTCGACTGAGTACATAGCCAAATCCGCAAGAACGACCAGTCACATGATTCATTTCCGAGAATGGAAGTCGGGTCGCTTGGGTGAAAAACATGCATCCTAATCGGATTGGTCATCCATGGGCATGCCCTCCTAGCAGTTGGTGATGGGGTTGAGATCGCGCCCTCAGACTCGATTGTGTGCAGATTGGGGGTGGAGAGCCTTAACCACATGAGATGAGAAGGTCCAAAGACCATGAACACCTCATCCTTCCAAGTTTAAGTTCTAGTAAAACCTATAATGCCCTAACTTTTCTCTAATAAACATTCGATTTGAATGCAAGTTTCGTATTCAAAATGGTTAGAACTCAGGGAAATCGGGGTCGGGGAACATCATCGCAAGGACCACCAACGTTAGTGACGCCACCGACATTGCTTGAATTAGCTCTCATATTGCGCTCCTTAGAGGCTATTAGTGAGACATTATAGGGACGCTAGTCAACATATGTGTAAGGGGAACCCCTACCATCTGGAGTGGGTAACCCAGAAGCGATGAGGGACTCAGAGGGAAGGCCTCCACTATGGGACATCACTAGAGAAATACATAAAATCAAACTCCCAGAGTTTTTCGGGGGACGTGCAAGTGAACGTGCAGAGGCATGGTTGGAAGGAATGACAAGATGTTTTGCCTTGAGAGACTATGCTTCCACATCAAAAGCAAAGATAACTATCTTTCAGTTGAGGGACAATGCCTTGAACTAGTGGGGTAATCTAGAGAGGCAGTTGCACCTTACCCTAGACATCGTCTCATGGGATATTTTTTAGGAAAGGTTCTGAAGGAAATATTTTCCTGCTTACTATGAGGAACAACAGGTAGGAGCATTTCATGCTCTAGTTCAGAGAAATAAAACTACAAAAGAATACGAAATCAAGTTCATGGAGTTAGTAAAGTACATCTCCTACATGGATACTGATCAACGACAAGTGGAACGTTTTGTGTATGGGTTAAACCCTAATATAAGGGCCGTGGTGCGGATGTGGAAACCATCATCAGTGGCTGAAGCATTTGAAAGTGCTCATTACGCTGAAGAGCTTATGAGCTTAAAAGAAGGTATGAGATCAACTATTCCACAACCACATGGATTCGTGGGGAAGGACCCCTAGGACCCTCTCTCGGGAGGAAGATCTAGGCCACCTCCTTAAGGGAATAAAACCACACCTAAAATAGTTTCAGCAGGTATTTCAATGGCAACAAGTAAAACATCCCACTCATTGCCCATGATGCAAGCAGGTCCATGAAATTCTCGGAGAGAAACTCGTAGGGGAAGGGGCTCTAGGGGAAGGAACTCATTTCAAAGGCCTTCATAGGTCATTGTATAGGTTCCATATTGTGTTACTTGTTGGGGATGTGGAGGACCCCATTACCAATATGACTATCCATAGTCACAATCAGGCTTTGTGCATAGAGAAGGAAAGGCCCTGATAGGAAGAGCGAGTAGTAGCCACCATATTTATGCAGTGGTCAAGAATTGCCATGCAGAACATCAATACACGGTGGTGGAGTCATCAAGTATGCTAAATCATGTCAATGTTAAAATTTTATCTGATTTTGGTGCTATAGATAGTTTCATTTCACCTTGTGCATTAGAAAAATGTGAGTTGGAAGCCTACGAACACGATGACTTTAAATAAGTCGAGATGGCTTCGGGGAGAAAACAAGCAGTAGGACCTAGCATCGATAATTGTCTTGTAGACCTAGGAGTGTGTACTACTGGGTTGAAGGTGTATGTCAATGTCCCAGGGACCTATGATCTAATCATTGGGATGGACTGGTTATAATCCCATTGAGCTATGGTAGATTGTTTCACAAAGAGGGTGCTTTGTGTTGATTATGAAGGAAGGTCAATAGAGATCCATGGTATACGAAGGAAGGTGTCTCTACACTTTATCTCAACAATGAATGTTAATAGTTGCATAAGGCAAGGTTGTCAATTATATGTAGTGTAAGTAGTCAATGAGGGGAAAGGACCCTCTATGGATCATTATCCAATTCTGTCAGAATTTAAGGATGTTTTTCGAAAGATTTACCAGGGTTGCCTCCTAACAGGGAGATTGATTTTACCATTGATCTAAGACCTGGCCAATTTCCAAGACAACGTATAGGATGAGGACACCATAACTTTGTGAGTTGCAGATGCAGTTGAAGAAACTACTTGAATTGGGGCTAATAAGGTCCAGTGTCTCACCTTGGGGTGCACCAGTAATTTTTGTCAAGAAGAAGGACGGTTCCTTACGACTATGTATAGATTACATGGACTTGAGCCGTGCTACAGTGAAGAATAGGCACACGATGCCACAGATAGATGATCTCTTTGATCATATGAAAGGAGCGACGATTTTCTCAAAAATAGATCTGCGATCAAGGTATCACCAGTTAAGGAATAAGGAAGGCGATATTCTGAAAACTGCCTTTTGAACTCAGTTTGGGAATTATGAGTTCATTGTCGTACCTTTTGGTTTGACCAATGCACCAACAATATTCACGAGCCTCATGAATGGTGTATTCTGAAAGTACCTAGACCGCTTTGTACACGTCTTTCTTGATGATATCCTCATCTATTTCAAGAACGAAAGATAACATGAGGAACTCTTGCGAGCGATGTTGTCATGCCTTAGAGAGAACAAGTTGTATGGCAAGTTGTTGAAGTGTTCTTTCTTGCAGAAATAGATTCACTATTTAGGTCATATCATTTCTAGTGAAGGAATTTTTATGGACCCGGAAAAGGTGAATGTTGTTATGGATTGGCCAGTGTCGAAAAATGGTCATGAGGTGAGAAGCTTCATGGTGCTAGCTGGCTATTATCGAAGGTTTGTGGAGGGTTCTCAAAGATAACGAAACCCATCACCACCTTGTAGTGCAAGGGGTCAGGTATGAAAGGAAAGAGGAATGCGATATTGCATTCATCAAGCTTAAGAGGTTACTAACAAGTGCGTCAATTCTACGAGTGTCGGATATGGAAAAAGACTTCACAATCTGCACGGATGCCTTGAAGAAAGGATTGGGGGTCGTGATAATTGTCAGGAAATGCAAGACACTTCCACACTAATCCTAGCATAAAAGAAGAAGAATTTAATCAAGAATGTAAATGAAACAAGCAATCACACAGTACACCAATATTTTACACTAGAACCCTTAACCGGGAGAAACTAGCATTCCTTTGAGTGTTCTACTCTCTTGTTGTCTTATTCAATCAGAATAAAAGGTTACATGCCTAACCTTGGTCCACACCTAAGACATAATCGACATCATACCCACTTGCACAGGAAAGAACAACCCTGTAGCCAAATCGACTTAAATATGCATGACCAAAAACCTATACCTACACATGCATTAACCTCGATCCACTTCGAACTTCGACCACCAGTCGATTTACCTCGAATCGGCTTTCGCTGTAAAGAATATAACAACCCAACATTCTCCCCCTTGTTGTTTTTTTTTCTAAAACATGAGATTCCTGAACTTTTGTTCATAGACCCAGGGAAACAATGTTCATTGCCTCTCTGCACCAAGAGAACTTCACAACACTCACATACTTGGTTAACGAGTCTGTTATGTTTTCTAACGTGTCTACTTTCTCCAGTACCACCTTATTACTTTCCACCATATCTCTTACAAAATGGTATTGTACATAAATGTGCTTAGTCTTTGAATGATAAGCAAGGTTTTTTGCTAGAAATATTGTGCTTTGACTGTCGCAACTCAGCTTCATAGCTCTCTGCTCAAACCTGATTCCTGAACACAACCTTTGAATCCATACCGCTTCCTTGCTTCCATGAGGGGATGCCATGTATTAAGCTTCTGTTGTTGACAAGGCTACGACCGTATGTTGCTTTCTCATCCAACTTATTGCTCCACCAAACAACTTGAAGACATAACCTCTAGTCGATTTTTGTCGATCCAGTTCTCCAGCCCGATCAACATCGGCAAAGCCATGTACATCTACTTTACCACTGTTACCTCCGGGTCTTCCTTGGTAGCATACATCATAGTCCTTTGTGCCACACAAATACCTAAATAATCTCTTGACAGTTGGCCAGTGCTCCTTTCCAGGTGTCGACATGTACCTCCTCAACAATCCCACTGCATGGGAAATGTATGCTCAAGTGCAGACAATCACATACATTAGACTACCATCAACACTTGCATAGGGAACATGTGCCATGTCCTATATCTCTTCCTATGTCTTTGGACACTATTCAACAATAAGCCTTACTCCCACTGGAATTGGCACTTTCATCGGTTTACAATCCTGCATGTTGAATCGCTTCATAACTGTTTCAATATACTTCGTCTGATTCAACCAAAGATTTCTAGCAGCTCGATCTCTCTTAATATCCATTCCTTGAATGAAGTTAGATGCACTGAGATCCTTCATGTCAAACTTGGAGTATAGTTGCTTCTTCACCTCCTTTATTGCATCCATGTTGTTTCCAATCAGCAACATGTCGTTGACATACAAAGCTACATATATGAAACACCCACCTTCTTCCTTGGAATATATGCAGTGATCAACTTTGCTTCTCACAAATCCCAAACTAAAGATGTAAGATTCAAACTTATGCTACTACATCCTTGGCGATTGTTTTAGACCATAAAGGGATCTTTTGAGTTGGCACACCAACTCTTGCTTTCCCTTTACTACAAATCCTTCAGACTATTTCATGTAGATTTCTTCTTCCAGGTCCCCATGTAGGAACATTGTTTTCACATCCATCTGTTCTATCTCTAGATCGAATGCTGCAACCAAAGTCATTAGTACTCTAATGGAAGTTAGTCTTGCAAAAGGGGAAAAAATTTCACCGAAGTCGAGTGCCTCGACTTGGGAATAACCTTTCGCTACCAGTTGATCTTTGAACTTCTCGAATTGACCTGTCGCATTCATCTTCTTCTTGAACACCCACTTGCTACCAACGAGCTTCCTTCCACTAGGTAACTTGACCAAATCCCATGTCTCATTCTTACATAAGGATTCCATCTCTTCAACCATGGCATCCTTCCAAAGTTTACCCTTTACCGAGTCGACTGCCTCACCGGACGACTTGGGCTCATCGTCGATGGAAATTAGCATGAATGTGGAATAGAAGTCGAAAGACTATATGTTTAAACCAATTTTCTTATTATTTCTGACCTCCTTACCATCAGAGTCAGATGCTCCACCTTTTCCTGAGATTCAATCGACTCATCTGAATCATCTTCTTCGTTCCTCAGTTCAAACCGCACCGTATCAAGATTATTGTCGATCTGAACAAATTCCTTAGGCTCGGATTTACCTCTGACTTCTCTGAAGACCACATCTCAATTGTACATTGTTCTCCTTGATGCAAGATCCCAGATCTTATATCCTTTCATCCCTTCTTTATATCCGATGAAAATACATTTGATTGCCTTCTTGTCCAACTTGCTCCTTTTTTCCTTGGGAACATGCATAAATGCATCACAAACAAATACTTTGAGATGTGACATTGAATGCTTCTTACTAAACCATACCTCATTTGGAGTCATGTCGACTGGCGCCGACGACGGAGAGATATTTACTAGATATTTTGCAGTCTTGGTTGCCTCCACCCATAATTCTTCTGCGAGCCCAACACCACTGAGCATGCTCCTTGCCTTATCCATCAACGTTCTACTCATTCTCTTGACAACTCCATTTTGTTGTGGGGTATATGGTGTGGTATTTTGGCATGCTATGCCACACTACTTACATAATTGATAAAATTCATTTCCACAGAATTTACCACCATTTTCAGTCCTCAACACTTTAATCCTTTTCTTTGTCTGGTTTTCCACAAGAGCTTTAAAATCCTTAAATCTCTCGAAAACCTCTTATTTCTTCCTCGAGAAATATATCTGTGTCTTCCTGGAGAAATCATCTATGAAGGAGACATAATAAAGGGATCCACTAAGTGAAGGCATTGTAACTGGGCCAAACACATCACTATGCACCAGCGCTAGAATCCCATTTTTCGTTGTCGCTCCAGATGGGAGCGTCATCCAACTTTGTTTTCCATATATGCAATGTTCACAAAAGTTGACTTCTAAACCACATTGAGGAAAACCTTCGACCATTGTTACACATTATTTTCATCATCCCTATGACCGTTAATGATGTAAACCTATATGTTGCCTTCATAGGGGTCAGTGCCCTGAATTCCTGAATAAAGAAAGGAAAAGGACTTTTTATGAGAGAAGAAGTTGTATTTTCCTTTGTAAAAACCCTATCAAGGAGGATTTTCGCAGGTTGCACTATACACAGGATGTAGAAATGCCTGATTTCTGCACCTTGCTCTATAGCTAGGTTGCGGAGTTTCCACAGGTTTCTCTATAGCTAGGGTGCATAAATTCTTGTACATGGGAAAAATGAGCGTCTTCTCGATGCTTCTAGAAGGAGAAGCTTCTATGGTGAGGTGGCCTCTAAACGGTTTGGATCTTACTCACTTTCATGATTTAGTGGGATCATCCTAATCTCCTCACCTTATCCTCTTCAACTTATAAAAGGAGAGGAGCTCTCATGGAGAAAGTTAGATTGGATTATTATTGAGTTTTGTAGTTTGGAGTTTTTGGGCCTATGTTGGTTTTGAGATTTGCTTTGTCAAGATAGATTGTGAGAAACTATCATATCTACAGTCTCAGAATCCATGGAGTAGAAGTGTGTGGGAAGCAAGGAACTATTGGAAGGAACCTGACAACATCAAGGCATCTGGTTGTATCTTTCTTCCACATTCTTTAATACATATATACTTTTCTTTCCTATATGAATGTTATTTGTTCATATTGTATGATTCCTTGATCACATACATAGATTCATATCAAATAGACTTTGTTATTCTTGTCTTCGTTGGCTTGTGTTTATTTGCAAATATTTCTCCATAATCCTCACAACGGAGCTTGGATTGCATTGGCAAAGTCAGATCTTCGATATTTAAAAGGTATGTTCTAGATCCATTTTTCATTTGATAATTGAAATATAAGGAAAGAGTAGTGTATACTGTCTTGTTTTGTTCTAGTTTCATAGTTAAGCTAGGGGGATTGATTTGAGTCTACACTTAACAAATAGCTCGATAACAAAATTGGCTCAAGTTACCGTGTATGTTATGCAAAGGGAGTCATCTAAATCACCTTTTCCCTCATATGGACGAAGCCTCGAAATTACTGGAAGACATGACTATTTCATAGCCCCGACTTCCAGTTGCTTATCACAAGCTTACTCTTGACCCACCTATAGTTGATGGAATGATCAATTTGGTCCCTTTGTCAGTCAATCCGATTGATCATGTTGTCAATCTGGTCACGCCCTTAGTTGAACCAGTTGACAAAGTGGTTGATCTGATCCCATCCTTGGTCAATCCCACTCTCCTGCTAGAGAGTGAAACCCAAGCGGTTGATCCATTTTCATCCGTTGACCCCATTCTCCCCTTGGAGAATGAAACCCAAGTGGTCGATCTGATCTCATCATCGGTTGATCCTACTCTCTCACTCCAGAGTAAACCTGATACTACCCACGTTTTTCTCGTTGATACAGACTCTACCGCGCTGGGGGGTATTCCTCCTTCTCTTGTGGAACCCCCTCCAAGTAATGAGGCCATCCTTTTTAATTGGGGTGTGCTAAATGGACCTCATCTTCCCTCTCACATTCCCTCAGACATTGATAGATAAAGGCGCGTCCGTTAGTATTTTTTCCTCTATTGCTTGGAAAGCTTTGGGTTATCCTCAGCTTGCGCCAGTTACGCATAATCTATTAGCTTTTAACAGAAGAACTAGTCAACCTTTAGGGACCCTTCCTCAGTTTCCTGTAACTTTGGGTGGGAAAACTGTCTTTATTGACGTCATGGTAGTCCAAGACCCCTTGGATTTCGCTTTATGTCTATGCCATGAAAGCTATTGTGTCCACTCTTTTTTGTGTGATATCTTTCCCTCATGATGGAAGAATTGTGACTATTGATCAACTTTCATTCATCGGTCCTGACTAGATTACCTCCTTAAACGGTTCTTATATGCATACATTATCACCCTTGCCACAGATCAATTATGCGGCGTTGTCTCCCATGCCTTCAACTACTGATGCAGATGAGCCTCTCACCGTGAGCTCAATCTCTTATGACTTAGATTTGATAGTTGACATGGTGATCTCTTCGATAGGGTCTTTACAGTTTGATCTCCTACCCTCGTCGTGACCCTCGACATGGTGTCCTTCCAGAGTGTGTTTCTTCTATCTAGTGAATATCTCTTGGAAGCCATGACCCAGTTTTGTCCCTTGACATGGTGTCCTTCCAGAGCATCATCCTCTTGGAAGCCACGATCAAGAAGAGAGTCGTTGAGCATGCTTTTCTAATTTCAAGCTCGTTAAAAAATGAAACTAGCCTTGAGCATGATTTTCTTCTTTCAAGCTCGTTAAAAAATGAAACCAGCTGTGAGGATAGTTTTTTATTCTCTGTGGCAAGCTCGTTAAAATAAAACAGAGGTTACGAGCATAATTCTTGTTTCTATATCAAGCTCGTTAAAAAATGAAACAAAGGTCTGGGGATTGCACCTGGATTCTCGAGCATAGTTTTTCTTCTCTGTGGCAAGCTCGTTAAAAAATGAAATAGATTTGTTCCCCCTCTATGTTTGAGTCAAGTCCTTCGTCTAGTATTTGAAGCTTCATTTCATCTACCTTTGCAGTTGAATGAAACAAAGCTTGGGGGGCAATGCTTCCAGCCTTTGAACTTCATGCTAAAGTTGAGCCACTAGCTTCTTAAGCTGGGGGCTAGGTACCAACCATGCATTGGGAAGTCGCCAGCATAGTTTTCACTTTGGTTCAAGCTTGTGTAAAAATGAAACCACCCACCTCAAGCAAAGTTTCCTCTGGTTCAAGCTTGTGTAAAAATGAAACCAGGTCCAAGCATAGTTTTGTTTAGTTTTAAGCTTGTGAAAAAATAAAATCTATCCCAAGCATAGTTTTGTTTTGTTTTAAAGCTTGCGTAAAAATGAAAACAATCCCGAGCTTAGTCTTTGTTCTTTCTCATGCTCGTAAATACATGAGTTAAGTTATTGAGCTTAGTATTTGTTCTCTCCCATAAATACCTGAGAATGTAACCGAGTAAAGTTTTATCACTTTTTCAGACTCGTAAAGGTTATACGAAAAAGGAACCCCCTGGAGTTCCCTTTAAGCTCTTTTTAGACTCTCTAAACATGAAAAGATTGTCGAGCGATCTTGTTCTTTTCACGCTCGTTAAATTATTTGAAGAAAACGTCTGTTGAACGGTATTTTATCTCTTTTTCGATCTCATCAGACTAATTTACGAAAAAGGAACTGAGAGAGTTCTCTTTAAGTGTTTTTCAGACTCTCTAAACATGAAAGACCCCCAAGTTTTCTTTCTTTGGACTCGTAAAACAAACATCGAAAGGCCCATATGGGACCGAACCACTCCTTCTTAGGGTTCGTTAAACATACTCCAAGGGACTCATCCGAAGGATGAGCTTACAGTCCAATCATATGTTATCCTCCTCAAGCTTGTGTAAAAATAAAGAGGTACTCGCCATAAATGGTGGGGGAAAATTGGGAAATAAATGTATCTAAACCTGTATTCTATGGAAGAGTCGCTTTTGAACATGACACCCTTTCACTTGCTTTGTGTCTAGGTTTGAAAATCCACTTGTATCTTGATCATACTCCTTTATAAGATTACAAATTGGTTTGTGATCCCTGTTGTTGAGTCAGTGTTTCCAAGACAGTTTTTGTGTCATCAATATGTTCAAAGAGAATTTCAACCCGGAAAGCCTTCTATTGCATCGACCATTTCTGTAGTCCTTAAGCCTTACATTGCGTCGACCATCCCTGATTCAGTCTTGAGTCACTGGTTACTCTGATTTACTTCAAATCTTGTTACCCATTTCGTGTTATTGATGGGGGATACATTAAGGCCCTCCTGTGACAAGTCTTTTCCTGTCGACTTCAACTCATTATCCAGGAATTAAACTTAGAAACTAATTGGTACCTTGGAACGTGCATGCCTCAATGGTAGGTTTCCTCTCTTTCGACAGTGGGTTTTTGTTATCGACCATTGATCGAGAGATTTCACCAAGTGTTCGACTTCAATTCATTAATTCACACCCGTTGGTTTGTACTAGTGTACCTTGGAAGTCATTGACATTAATGGTGATTTCCTTCACACTTATTAACGATATTCATTAATGACCGGTAATCAAGTGGTTTCTACCATGTTCGACTTCGACACATGTATTCACATGGTTAGATTCGTACTATAGAGTGGTGGAGATGAAGACCCTGAATCTTTTCTGATAGATTTTGGTTGCATTGGAGTATGTTCATATTGTACTGTTGCATAGATCCACATTGTATGTTTCATGGCTATGTTCAAATTTGAGTCTTTAACACATAGATCCACAATCTATTTTTGGTGGCTATGTTCAAATTTGATTCTTTTAACACATAAATCCACAGTGTATTTTTGGTGGCTATGTTCATATTTGAGTCATATTGGCATGGATCCACAATGTATGTTTGGTGGCCATGACCTATCTTACTTGACATGGATCTTTGCATGTTGGCATTTATGCTTTGATTCATTAGTATTTTGAGTATGGGAATGCCTACCTCATTGATGATATATTATTGTACTGTATTTCCTTGTTTGTTGGCAGTTTTCCGACCGACATGTTCCTTGTTCCCTACACACACTCGACAAAGTATTTTAGCCATCACTCTGTTCTAACTTCATACTTTGGGGGGCTCTCTGTTACACATTATTTTCGTCATCCCTATGACCGTTAATGATGTAAACCTATATGTTGCCTTCACAGGGGTCAGTGGCCTGAATTCCTAAAGAAAGAAGGGAGAAGGAATTTTCCAGAGAGAAGAAGTTGTATTTTCCTTTGCAAAAACCCTATTAAGGAGGATTTCCGCAGGTTGCACTATACATAGGGTGTGAAAATGCCTGATTTCCGCACCTTGCTCTATAGCTAGGTTGCAGAGTTTCCGCAGGTTTCTCTATAGCTAGGGTGCAAAAATTCCTGTACGTGGAAAAAACGAGCGTCTTCTCGATGCTTCTAGAAGGAGATGCTTCTATGGTGAGGTGGCCTCCGAACGGTTTGGATCTTACTCGCTTTCATGATTTAGTGGGATCATCCTAACCTCCTCACCTTATCCTCTTCAGCTTATAAAAGGAGAGGAGCTCTCATGGAGAAAGTTAGATTGGATTGTTATTGAGTTTTGTAGCTTGGAGTTTTTGGGCCTATGTTTGTTTTGAGCTTTGCTTTGTCAATATAGATTGTGAGCAGCTATCAGATCTACAGTCTCGGAATCCGTGGAGTAGAAGTGTGTGGGAAGCAAGGAACTGTTGGAAGGAACCTGACAACATCAAGGCATCTAGTTGTATCTTTCTTCCACATTCTTTAATATAGATATACTTTTCTTTCCTACATGAATATTATTTGTTCATATTGTATGATTCTGTTGGGGTCCTATAATTATAGGCAACTTGATTCTTCGACTGTTGATTTGGTGTTTCTCTCGTGATGACGAAGTCTGGCTCGGTTGATCCCGTTTCTTCCTTCCATTCTTTTCGCTCGATCCCCCATCACCTTGCTACATCCTTCGTCCACGCTGCGCCCTCACTCCCTTGTCCTGTATCCCCTTTGACTACCTCTCGCCCGTCACCCATCCATGAATAATCAGACTTAGGACGAACAAAAATAACAATAAAGTTAATTAGATTAAATAAGTAATGTTAGTATAGTTAGGATAGGTTAAATTAATTAATAAATAACTAGTTAATAATTAATTAATAATTAATTAATTAATTATTAATTAAGTCAAAAATCTAAGTTAGTAATTAGGTTAGAATTTAATTAATTAAAAAATAATACAAATAAAACAAATCATAAAACATTAAAAATAAAATTAAAAAGATTAAAAATAAAATAATATTAAAGAAAAACATTAAAACAAATTAAAATTTAATAAATAAAACATATAATATAATAAAAAATATATATAAAAAACAATATAAAACAAATAACATATAAAACAATATAAAACAAATAAAAAACATAAACAAAAACAAAACACAAATATAATAATTAACGTAAAACAAAACGTGAACAAACATGTAATAATATTAAAAACATAAAACAAATAACAAAAAAATAAAAAAACTAAAACACACTATCCTAAGTCTACCCATCCTACCCATCCCCAACTTCCCGCTCACATCAAACCCCACGTATACACTCATCACATCAAACAAAAAATCAACGAGTGAAAAATTTTCTGGACCCCCCCTCACCATCCGAACTTTAATGAGAAGGGGGGGTTCGGAATAGTTGTTTCCCAATACCACCCTCCATACACGTGTCATGACCCTATTTCAGTGGACCCCCCCCCCCCAAAAAAAAAAAAA
>JASDQU010192152.1:4476-15935 GCA_032191745.1 Picea mariana | reverse complement strand
AAGAGCTCTAAGGTTCGACTCAGCCAAGAGTTTGGCCAAAACCTGCCCCTTTATCAATTTAGTAGGCTTGACTTCCAGATGAAATTCTTGTATTTTAGCGAGCCAGCGTCCTCATTTTCCATCACTATCTGGCTGTACCAATATATCTTTCATAGCACTGGTTGGCACGTACGTGATAATTTTTGAATGCAGTACATAGGTTCTGAATTCTTTTAGCGCTTTCACCATTGTGTACGCTTGTTTCTCCATTATGTCATACTTTAGTTCGGCGTCTCTAAGGCTCTTGCTGAAAAATGCGATCGACCACTCGAAACCTTCGTCATCCTTTTGTAGGAGCACCGCAACGATAGTATGTTCAGAAGCAAACGAGAAGATGAGGAAATCTTTCAAGTAATCTGGGCTTGCTAACACAGGTGCCTCGCTGATGACTCTTTTAATATGCATGAATGATGCTTTAGCCTCGGTCGTCCAATTTACTCTGCTATCTTTCTTCAGCATTCCTGTGATCAATTTAACAATCTCAGCAAAATTGGGGATAAATCTTCGTAAAAAATTTATTGTACCTAAGAAAAATTGAATTTCTTTTACGTTTTTGGGAATATTTATAGTTTCTATTGCTTCAATCCTCTTAGGATCAATCCTGATCCCATCCTTAGATACAATATGCCCCAGAAGCTTACCTTCCCGCATAGCAAAATGTGATTTCTTTGGGTTCAAAGACAGACCATACCTGCGACACTTTTCGAAAGTTTGTTTTAGATGGATCAAATGTTCTTCATTGGTTTTAGAGAAAACTGTCAAATCATTGAGGTAGATGACTACGAACTTGTCTCTTTCTCCTACAAAAGCGATGTCCATAGCTCGATGGAATGTAGCCCCTGCATTCATCAAACCAAATGGCATTTTGTCATACATGAATGTACCCCATGGTGTGGTGAAAGTAGTTTTTTCTCTGTCTTGCTCGTTCATGGTGATTTGGTTATATCCAGAGAACCCATCTATCATAGACATTCGATTTGCTCCGACTACCTTTTCTAGGACGTGGACCATTTTGGGGAGCGGATAATTATCCTTATGGGAAGACTTATTCAAGTTTCAGAAATCTACACACAATCTGATTTCTCCGTTCTTTTTCCTGACCGGGACCAAATTTTCCACCCAGTCTGAGTACCTCAGAGGTACGATTATTTTTGCATTTAAAAGCTTATTAACTTCCTTTTCAATCACGGGCAACAAAATAGGGTTAATTTGCCTACGATTTTGCCTAAATGGCTTGACCCCAGGCTTCAAAGGTATCTTGTGCTCGATTATGGAAGTATCATATGTTCTAAGCTCATCATAGGACCAGGCGAAAACATCTTTGTACTGTCTGAGTAGGTCTCTGTACTGGGCTTTTACTTTGGGAGGGAGGAACTTAGATATATTTACTATCCTGGATTCTTTTTCAGTCCCTATATCACAGTCCTCCACTTCTTCTGGTTGGGGCTGCAAAGTGGATTTCACAGGTATGTCATTCTGATCGAATAGTCTCTCTAAAGGAATTAAGCCTTTCGGAATTTGGTTGCTTTTAAGGACCAACATACGATGATCCGCTATTTTTTCTCGGAAGGTTTCAGGATCTTCTCCTTCCTGCATAATCCACATCGGGTCATTTTGATTCTCTTGGTCTGGATGAGTTTCAGAGAACTCACCTACTACTATAAGAAATTTTTGAATTTGTTCGTCATCTTCAAAGACCTGCTAGTGTCAGATATTGTCTGGTATAGAGGGTTTGTATCTGATTTCAATGTGATACTTCAGTTTGATGGTCGTGGGAGGAGAAAAGGTTGAAGTTGCCTTAGCCAATGCATCAGCATGTAGATTCTCTGTGCGAGAAATAAAATGGACCTTTACGGATGAGAAAAAATTCTCCATCAAATCCCAAGCACAATTTCTGTATGTTCTTAGTCTGGGATGCTTGGCTAGGTATTGTCGGTTTACTTGCCTTACTATCAATTCTGCATCACCGTATACCTCCAAGTTTTTTATATTCAACTTCTTTGCAACCTCTAATCCTAAGATTAATGCTTCATACTCGCATATGTTATTGGTGTAATCTATGTCCCACTGCAAATGATAGGAGAAAGGAACAATGAACTTACCTTCAGGTGCTACCAAAAGTACCCCAGCACCAACTCCTTCAGAAGACAAAGCGCCATCGAAGTACATTTTCCAAATACCAGTATTGCACAGCTCTTCTGTCAAGGGGATAAACTCTTCCTGTTTCATATTGAGTTCTTCTGGGCACCCATCTAAACCATCATCAAAAGACAATATGAAATTCCCCAGATCTTGATCTACAACGTAAATGGGAAAGTTATTTGGGTTTTGAGGATCACTGACGGTATACGCTAATCTTGTTTCTCTGTACAAACGAGTGAACTGACCACCGAAAATAGGGATCATGGCATAAGACATGTCTAACTGAAGGGAACCTCCCAACTTGGCCCCCCATGATCTGGATAACATCATGCCATATTTGGGGGGAATATCTACGATAACCACATCCATCAGGATACTCTTGACCGGGACCTGAGCCAGGGTAACTACCAGATCTTTTATCATCCCCATACATTTAACCTTTCTCGAATCGAAAGAGTACAGATTTTCATAGGGTCTAGTGATCTGGAGACCCAACCTCTCCATTATAATTTTGGGCATAACATTATGTGAAGCCCTAGAGTCTAACATACAATTATGCAGTAACTGATCATGTATATTCAGGGTGATATAGAAAGGAGCGATGTTGTCTTTGGATCCCTCAAAATGAGGACCAAAGGTGATGTTAGGTCTATCATCTTCTAGGTTGATAACATCAGAGTGACTTTCTGACTCATAGACACCCATCACTTTGGCAATTTGATTCCGATAAGCAGGATTTTTTGCTAATTCTACCAAAGGAATCAGTATCTTAATTTTGTTTAATTCATTTTCGAAACTGAAAGATGTATTTACCTTGTCCGTTTCTTTGGTTAAGACCTCTGAGATTTTTCTTTCCGACTTACTTGTCTGGATTGATTTATCACTCATGATCCTAGTCGAAGATGTAACTTTATCTATTGGTCCAGTTTCCTTTGTTTGGGTTTCAACTTTTTTCACCTCAGACTCTTGAGTGTTTGCTACCTTGATTTTTTTGCTGGGTAACAAGGTCTCTTCCAAAGGAGGTTCATGAGCTTGGCCCCTTTGAAGAATTTTCTTAGTTTGATCCGTTGAGGTGGGTTTATTTTTAGATCTTAGGTTGTATTTTGGTTGAAACTCAACCATTATCATTTCTGTTTCTGGTTGAGATACACAGAGGTCAGTGTGATCACCTTCTTCATCCTCATTAGACGGTTGTGGGTTATTCAAAGATTTTTCATAGTCTTCCCGAGTCAGATATGGCTGTGAACATTCGTCCTCGAAATTCGCGACTTCATCTTCCGAATCTTCGAAATCTTGGAGGTCGTTTTCTCCTATAAAATTTTCATTTTTTAGTGGAGCTTGTATTTTTTGATCTTCGTTCTTTATTTGTCTCTGTTGATTTTGGGGATTTGGGTTTCTCCTGAAGTCCTTTTTATTAGAAGAATCAACTTTAACCTGTTCCAACTCCATCCTAGAGATTTTGTGAGACAGTTCTTTAATTATTCGGGCCATATCATCTACTCTGTCATCAGTGTATCTATTTGACCTCGAAGGACCCGCTGGTTCCTTATAGCGTCTATTTTCACGGTTGACTGTTTCTACTTTATCCTTTAATTTACCTGAATCCATCATATTAGATTCTATTTCGACAGCATCGTCTTGCATTCTATTTAGGGTGGCTCCTCTTCTTTCTCATAAAAGTAGTGCGAAATCAGGTTCGAAAGATCCCGCAAAGGTTACTTTGGCTGAGGGTTTGGAAGGTTTAACAGTGGCTGGAATTTTATTATATAGTTTGTTAAATCTCAGAATAAATTCCATCACTGTTTCTGAGTTTTTTTTTCTTTAGGGACCCAAACTCGGTAAGGTAATATAAGTGATCTTTTCTCTCTCCCCATTGTCTGAGGAAAGCATCTTCCAAAGCATCATATGTCCGGATAGAAGCTGCGAGGAGGCTCTGAAACCAAGTTCGGACCTGTCCTTCAAAGGTCTGGACAAGGAGTCTCGAATAAACATCTTCGTGCTCGATACCATAGACATCTACGAACTGGTCAAAGAAATTTATATGCTCGGCTGCGGTTAGATCTACCTCCCCAGTGAATTTAGGAAGATTTTTGATGTAGTTTTCAGGCAAATCATGGAGGGGAACGGGCAAAACCAGGGGAGCATATCTCGCTGCTACTTTTGCGAATACTATGGGAGGAGGGACTTGCACTTGACCTCCACCTCCTCCTCCAGGAGCACCTCCACCACCTCCTACGATGCCTGCCATCGATTTGGGTGTAGAAAATGAGTGTGTAACACACTCTTTGGAATCAGGCGAGACTGGGAAGTTCTGTCGAAGAAAAGCTGGTATGTTAACTATCAACAATCTTTCTAGAGGACCTTTTCCCTTGTGTACAGATGAAGAAGTCGAATGAATCTCACTCCTAACTTCAGAGCGATTTGACGTCAGATCTTTGGTATCAAACAGAGGACTGCGTGAAGTAGAAGGTTCTGAATGGCATCTAGTCTTTAAAGGTGGGTTTTTAGGCTTATAAACTACAGTGGTTGGCTCAAACGAGCCTCTTTCCCTTAAAATTTTTTCGGGATCAGTAACAGGCGTAATCAGCTTGCCATCCGGGTTCTGTCTAGTACTTTTTCTACCAAAAGCCAGTGTATGTTTTCATGGAGTTGCCAAGTGAAAGATTGAAAAAGCCTTAAAACTGTGTGTACTCTATGTTCACTATCAAAGAGTCGCACTTTCAACGAAATAAATGTCGTTTCCCAGGGAAAAGATTTCGTAACTTCGCTCCCCGGCAACGGCCCCAGAAAGATGTTGTTCCTGAGTCTATACTTAAGGCTTAGAAGTACAGTGTCAAGGCATCTGAAAGTAGTAGAAAGATGGATAAGAGGATAACGTCAACCTTCGGTATAGGAAACTAGGGAAGATTTCTACATTCTCATCGTCTAGCTTCCAACTGTTCCTGAGCAGTTATATCTTGTTCAATGGCTGCCCATGAATGTTCAAGTTCCTCCCGGTTATTAGCAGTTTTAAGGATTATGTCAAAAAGGTTTAAAGCAATATGTGTTTGATTAGATAGTCCGGGTTCGATATTAGGTTGTGTTTCTGCAGGGACAGTCATTGAGGAACAGTAAGAATAGGAAATGATTTAAAGAGAGATTAAACGCTGTATCGATTTGGTCGAATAACAGAGAAATTTTTAGTTTTTAAGAATAAAATAGAAATGCAAATTGAAGGCTCTTTCTCGTAACTGTATTATATTTTAATATAAGGGTGTGAGGTGAGAGAAAAACATTTAGCTACATATAATGCAAGGTTCCTGTCAAAGAGAAAACTCACATATAAACAAAAGAGGAAATTAGTAAGGAAATAATTGACATAGTGAAAATATATGTAGAATTCTGTAAGTGCAGATTGGTCTTACACCCGCTGATAGATGGTGCAGAGGAAAGACAATAACCAATTACAGAAAAATGAAATCCTTTCATTATAGTAGTGGTCTTACTAAAGTATAAAGATACACATCAATTATGAAAAGTGGAATGAAATGAAACATGAAACATAAAGAAACAAACTTGTAACACAGTCGTGACGGAATCGAGAATCTCCAGATTTGCTTATATTAACTTCTCGAATGAAAAAAAATCTATTACAATCAATACCAAAAAGGTCCAGCCCTGTTTATTTCGTTCCGTGATATATTTATACAACTTTACAGATCAGTTAGAATCTCAACGGTTACACAAAATCAGTTACAACTGAGAGGAGCGCAATTGCTCCTTTTCTCCTATTCTATCTTTACTTGGTGCCAGGTGCCCATCTTCACGCGAATTCGGTGCAAGCGATACATTTTTCTACAAACTGAGATACGATCTATGAAGGTTCCACTTGATAGCTGGCCTCGGCAAAATAACATTCTCGGGCTAACTGCTGCAGCTTGTTCCCCATTTGTGCATCGACGATGTCGAGGGAACTTAGTTGCGCACTAGACTGGATCAAATGCTTATCTACTCAAGCCATGTCCACCCTGTCCATCTGAGAGATATCGGCCAAATCTCTCTCTTCTTTCTCTTTCAGATCAAGCGAGATCTGTTCTACATTCATTTGTATTAATGTTTCGGCATCGCCTCCAGTGTCCATACCCAACAGCTCGCCCTCTATAGAATTGAAGGCTTCTTCTAATAAATTGGTCACTTTTTGGGCCTGCTCCTTGCCCAGGGCAATGTTATGCTCCCAATCCTTCAACAAAATGTTACCTCTAGTTTGTTCTGGGAGGGCAAGTCTGGGAGAACCTGCCAAAACTCTGTCGTTCGTGGCTATCACCACCTCCTGGAAGGCGACCTGAACCGCTCCTGTATCTCTTTCTCTGTCAGTCAAGCTCTCGGAAACCTGATGCATCAACAGACAATCCTCTCGGATTGTCCCCACTTTGGCGAGTAAACTCTACTATGCAGAAGAGATCTTGCTACGAATCTAGGTCGCTCGAGATTTAAACCCCTTGACATCGATCATCCTACTTTCAGCGATCTCTACCTGAGTCTGCAGCTCTGTAATCATAGTCCTCTGTTGACTAGCCTGCACCCAACCGTCTCGGATCACTGAATGTGCTTCTCCAACTTGGATTTGAGCACTTCTATTTCCTTTTTGTCAGCCACCCTGGCCTGTTCTATCTCCACGCTAGCTTGACCTTTAGCATTTTCCGTGACTGTAGCCAATCTAGCCTCGAGGGTCCTGATTAGGTGTTTTTTCCTTTTTAATTGATTATTCAAAAGCTCAACTGAGAATTGATTTGCTGAAGCATATGCCCCCAACGTTCCCACAATTTCAGTGGTGAGTTGGTCACCTTTCTTATTTTTCCATCGGTCATGATTTTATATTTTTTCACAGTGGACTCTCCTTCTTGATAGAACTCTTTTTTCACCACTGCCTTCCTCTTTTTATCAAAAAAGAACTCATTTGGAGGGAGTTCCTTTTCTCTAATGGGCCTTAGTTCTTCATCAAATATCCATCCCTCACCGACATTTCCCTGTGCCGACTACAAGGGTGTGACCGAGGTGATGGGCTCTCCTATTTGTTTTGCCGATTCTTTGGGAGTACTGACGGGATTCTGCACCTTTGGTGTAACCAGAGTCTCTGTTTCAGTCTATGGTTCCTGTTCCTTTGGTGGGCCTAGAGTTTTTATTTCCACCTCTGAACTCTATTCCCTGGGTGGGTCCATAGTCTCCTCTTCTGCTTCGGGATTCTTCATTTGCTCCCCTTCCTGATGTTTTCCGAGGTTAGAAATTGGGTCCTCAGAATCTTCAGCATCCTTTTGTTTTTCCTCGGAAATACCCAAACCCCCAAACACAGTGGGAAGGCTTCTTCGTCTATGTTCTTGGAACTTTAATACGGATGCTGTGTCTTCAGATACTAATGATTGGATCCGAGCCAGCACTTCTTCATACGATCTCGCCCCTCGGAAAAGGTCATCCGAGGGTGAATTTTTATGCTCAAATCTCTTGAGCCCACAATGAGCCAAATGATTGCCCACAACCCTCTGTGGATCATTCTTTTTAACCTCGATGGAGACCAAACTTAGGTCCTCCAGGGCAGCAGCCTCGGCTTTGGCATGCCCGAAATCTAATAAAGAATAGGAATTAAACCGAATAGAAAAGAAGGCCATACCTTCTTTGAGTAACCCTTGAGTTCTTTGCTTATGCCTCCAATTACCGTTTGCCAGGAAACTTCTCGACAAGCCAGCTTGTCGGGGATGAACAAGGGCAGTGCATGAGGGGGGATAGAAGCTCCGAAAACTCGGAAATATGAAAACTCTGCCTCCACATACCAATCTTCTATGCCACTCAGACCTGTTGCAATGCTGTCCAAGACGCGAGGTGGTGGATGCCCAAAAATTGCGATATGCAGAGGCACCATCACCCAGTTAAAAATCTCATATATGAACTTTCCTGCTTTGTTCTCCCATAGTTTGTCATGATACTCGTGCATGGGTTTTTCTTGAACTGGTTTTCATGCCCAGATCATCAAGGGGAATGGTGTCATGGAACATACTGCGTCCATGATATATGTTGACATGAAAAATGAAGACGGTTTTCCAGTTGACTTTTGCTCCCAATACTCTGTGACCCTGTTGGCCAGAATGTCAAAGGAATAGAGGTCATGATAGGCTCGGGTGACTTCTAGCCCTAACTCTTCCATGACAGTTTTGGGCATGAGGTTGTGAGAAGCCCCCGAATCCATCAAGCAGTTGTGCAGTACCTTGTCATGTATGTTCAAGGAAGTGTAGAAGGGAGGGGATGAGTCATTCCTGTCTTCTACCATAGGACCTAGAATAACTACATGCTTTTCATCTTGCAAATTGATGGAGTCTGTGGGAAGGCATGAGACCTCAGACTGTAAAATATTGGATAAGGGTTTCTTGAACCCTTCATGTTTAATCAATTCGGTTAGGGGCACAGTGATTATGATCTTTTGAATTTCATGCTCGAAATTAAAAGAAGATGTAAGCTTTGGAATTTCTCTTATTTCGGGAACCTAACTCTGGACTATGGGAGAGAGGGGTCGGGGCTTCTTACCTTTGTGATTGTCCGCTAATTCATTAGCAGGTTTCTCTATTCTAGTGGACTGCTTAGAAACATCAGGTGCTACTATCTTTTTCTTAGACCTCAGGTCATACCTTCCTTGGCTGCCACTAGCCTTGTCTCCCTTGCTCAGTTCGTTTAGCTGACTGTCCATGAGAGACTCCTCATATGCTGATTGAGTGAGATGAGGAAAAGGAGGAAGGTCTCTGAAGCAATGGATTTCAGGATCAAGATCATCTGTTTCCCCCTCTTCTTCCTTGGCCATAAAATTGTTTTGAAAAGGGGCCTGAATTTTCTGGTCTTCTCTGTCTCTTCCCCTCTCTCTTTGCACCGTCAGAGAAGTAATATTGTTTGGCCTCCTGAAACATCCTTTGTTTTCAGCATTTTGAAGGCCCTTGTATGCTTGCCTCCCCTCCACCTTCATTCTCTCCATCTCTGCAGATAGAGACTTCACCATCTTGGTCAGTTCATCCACTTGGGGGTGGGGCAACGATGGGCCAAAATTTGAGGTTTCCGATCTTTCCTTTCTTCTGTCTGCGCCGGCCTTGTTCCTCAATCTATCGGCTGCTAATACATTGGATTCCACTTCTATAGCCACATATTTCATTTGAGATAAGGAGGTGGCTCTTCTTTCTCTCAATAAAAGACAAAAATCGGGGCCAAACGCACTAGCATAAGAAATCTTGGCCGAGGCTTCTGAGGGTTTTATTTCAACAGGAATTTTATTATACATCTTATTGAATCTTTTGGAGAAGTCAGAGATAGAATCTCCTTCCATATTTTTCAGAGACCCGAACTCTGTCATATAATACATGAAATCCTTCCTATCTCCCCACTGCCTCAGGAAGGAACTATCTAGGGCTTCGATCCTAGCAATAGACCCAGGGGCCAATCCTCTAAACCACTTCCTCACCTTACCATCCAGGATCTGGATGAAGAGTCTCATCCAAACATCTTCATTTTCAATGTTCAGGTTGTCTGCATAACTGTAGAAAGCATCCATGTGCTCTTCCGCAATTATGTCCCCTTCCCCAGTGAACTTGGGCATATACTTCAAGTAATCTCCAGCAGGGAGAGGATTCATAGGATGGGGTAGGATTAAGGGAGCATATCTGGCAGCAACTATGGCATCTATTCTATTTAGAGGGGGATTNAATGTTCAGGTTGTCTGCATAACTGTAGAAAGCATCCATGTGCTCTTCCGCAATTATGTCCCCTTCCCCAGTGAACTTGGGCATATACTTCAAGTAATCTCCAGCAGGGAGAGGATTCATAGGATGGGGTAGGATTAAGGGAGCATATCTGGCAGCGACTATGGCATCTATTCTATTTAGAGGGGGATTAGCACCAGCCATAGGAATATTAGGTAGAGGAGAATTTGGAGGAGAAGGAGTTTGCAAAGGGGCTATTGGGAATGAGTCTCGAAGTGGAATGGGAAACAAAAGGGGATTTAAGGAGAAGGCTAATGGGCTCAAGTCATCAGATGCTCCTCTTTGTGCAGGAGTGGTAATAGTAACAAGAGGAGGAGTGGTAAAGATAGGAGTGGGGAAATCTTCTGCAGTCCTGGGTCTACGCCAAAGTACAGCTTCAGAGGAGAGGGGAATGACAAAGATTTCTCCCTCCAATTCCAGACCAGGAGGGGAAAACTCAGCAGGAACACTCCCGAAATTCAGGAAACAGGAAACCTCAAAAAGAGGTCTATTAAGAAACTGAGGGGGAGAAAACAGAGTTCCTATAGAAGGAGATGGCAGATTACCTGGTTCGGCGGTGGAAGCTTCTCCTTCAAAGGCATTTCCTTTTCTGAGAACCACCTCTGGATCAGTTTCAGGTGTAGCTAGAGGTAGTTGTGGATGAGACCACGTGTGTTTGCATCTGAAAGACACAATTAACATTATAGGTTCACCACAGTGGAGTCATCACAATGGAGTCGCCAGGTGCACAGTAGCAATATTTAAAGGCTCTGATACCTGATGCACCTTCAGAATCAGAGGCTCAATGTCGTTCAATCCCGGGGAAAATTTTCAACTTCATCCCCGGCAATGGCACCAGAAATGTTAGCATCAGAAGTCACTCCTGGATTGCTTGCAGAAGCAGAGACCAATGCCCATCAGTTTTATGTCACGTCGGTTGGTAATGGGTGATCAAATGGGTAGAGACTCGAGGAGATATCACTCCAACTTAGAGACTGGGTCTGGTATGTAAGTAATGAATGAGGTCTTGATCTAACTTCAGCCAGTGTGTTGATTTAAAGATGAGCAGGTTGAAGACTTGGTGAGAGGGGTGAACAAACTACCTTAGGCAACAGACCTTTCAGTAGTTTGTAGAAGAAAAACTCTGAATGCAAGATCCTCTTGGTTCAGGGCTTCGAGAAACTGAAAGGGGGATTTGACTGGATACTCCAATTCCAAGTCATTCAACGCTAAGAAAATCACAGAGACCGATTAGAAACAATGCAACTGTTACAGTGATCCAACCTACATCATCCTATAACAGTTACAACTCGACTAGATCCTCCAATTCCGATCCGTTCTAATACAGTGTAAAAAAAGACGTGAAAGAAACTGACATTCATAAGGAAAGAAGTCTCAAAAGTCCACACATAACCAGGAATAATAGTGCTTCATTAAAGCTTTACAACCGAGAGCCTTGCTCAACCATTGATCCCTACAAAATACAAAAACTGATTCTATATACTCAGAATAATTCGCCTAACAGAGGCG
>JASDQU010192151.1:7568-18392 GCA_032191745.1 Picea mariana | reverse complement strand
GGTATGAAGTTTGTATTCTTATCTTATATGTACTTCTTGTGTCCTTACTTTCATCTTCATTTTATTTTGTTTAAATTGGATAATTAAAGGGTCTAGAATTCATCTAATGGTGCTTTAGACTCAAGTGATTTAAACTTTGTTTCTCTTCTTAACTAGGTCATAATTCATATTTCATGGTGCTATGATTTTGTTATGTGTTTCTTTTCCTCTTCCACCCTACACAACCAAACTCAAAACTGAAAGTTCATCACCTAATTTAGCCTTTGTTCCTCTAGAAAGTTCTACCTACCAATCATTTTTTTCATTTTTTTTCATGGGTTGACTCCATAGCCCAAAAGATCCCTCTCCTCCTTGCCAACAAAACTATATTAAATCCCTTCAAAACATTAAAACTTAGCGATTGACCTACCAATAAAATCTATCTATTAGAGACTAAGTGACAAGAGAGAGCCCTCTCTGAACTGAGTAGGCTAATATTCAATTCCAAAGTGGTTTGTGGTTGCCTTTGTAGATTATTTCTTCAGCCCAACAATTTACTCAGTGTCAATAGAATGAAAAGCAAATCATGGAAAAAAACATGTAAATGAAGTACTCGGGAGGTGAGGCTCAAAGAGGAGCCTCACCTCTAAAACTAATTACTAGTAAATCACTCAGATCTAATTAATCTCACAATGAACAATAGAAAATATGAGAGAAACCAAAAATGAGTAACTTGATATTATGAGAAGGCTTTATAGGCCTTTATATATCATTACAAAATGGTCCATTGGACAAAGTAAAAAATATCTCATTAAATGAGTCTTTGTTATTAGTATAATAGATCTAACTACCCAACTAAGCAGTGGAAAATAAAACCCGATACAATAATGGAGAGGTGGGACTCTCTTTGACCCATATGAACAGCCTGTTAGCCCAATTAATTAATGAGGAGGTGGTAATATCCTTGGTCCACATGGACAATCTATTAGTTTTATATATTTATGACTTTTGCGTCTGAATTTAGACCACATACCCCTAAAATTCGGATCACCAAACCCAACTGCCTCATTACTTTTAAGGAAATCATATTTTCACTTGCACCTAAGTCGAGCATACAATTATTCAAGTTCTTATTATTCACTTGCAATTTCATGAAGAATTTTGGGTACTCATCATATTCCATCCTAAAATGACTATCTTGTAGCATTATAGGAGGATCCACAAGTTCATTTGCTACCTTGAAGAATCTTTTGAACCTGCTTCTCATCGAAGGAATCTTAATAATTTCCTTTAGAAGCATTGTTGCGTTGATATTTTCCAAGACACTATCAAAATCAATGTTGAAATCAACATTGTTTTCCTATGGAAAAGTAGGGTTAGGAAGAAGCCTACTTATTGGTGGAGTAGGAATCTTTTGTTGAGAGAGCTTAGGATCGGTAGGAGGGAATGAAGTTTCTCTATTTTGTCTCATGTACACTTGTAATTTTTTTTTCCTAATTTTATCTCTTGAATTCTCATCTAAGTTGTTTATAACCTCCATCCTATCCCTTCTCACTACTTCTTTATTTCTTTCCTCATGTTGTTCAGGTATGATGTTGGGAAATGCTTGGGGAGACATGGTAAATATATGGTTCATGACACTCAAAGCATTCATTTGATCAGTTTCCCCATTGTTCATTGGGAATTCATGTTCCCAATGTTCATCCCTACATGTAAAACACCAAGGAGACTCTTCTACGATGTTTGAGGGGGCAAGAGGATTGGTAACCTTTTGTTCATGGCCAGGATTTTGAGGTTGTCCCTTGAAAGGGGGCTTAGGGGATCATTGTTGTGCCCTTTCCAAATTGGTGATTATGTTCACTTCAAAGTCTGATTTATTACTAGATAATTCATGGTGTCTTCAATTTGTTCCAATGCACCATTAATATCTTGGGTTGGTTCAAAGTTGTTCACTAACTTGGGTTTGGTAACAATTCTAGCTCTTGAGACATAATTTTTTTTTACCTTGCATGATGAAGTATTAGCCTCAATATTTTCAGCCATTTCTTGGGCCTCGTGAATGGTCTTTAGACCTTTTTCCCTAAGAAAGAATCCAAAATTCCCTCGATAAGACTTAATATAGAGGAAGATAAGGTAATATCCTCTAATGTGATGGCTTTTAGGTATTTGTTGAATAAACTTCTCAAATTTGTCATGAAACTCTTTAACAATCTCAATAAGTCATGTCAACAACATTTTTGGATCTTCTTTGACACTCCACCTTTTGAGGAACTTTTATTCTAATTGATCCATGGTCTTGATTCTCTTATTGGGGGGACTGTCATACCATATTCTAGCAGTGTCATGAAGAGTGGAAGAGAAAAGTTTCATCACCAAATATTCAGCATCATCAATTATTGTATTCAGTTGAAATAAATCCCAAAATTTACTCATATTCTCTTCAAAATTGGTCACGTCATTACCAAATAACTTGGGAAACCATTTCTCATACTCGAAAGGAATATGCCAAGGGTAACTTAGTATAGTTGAAATGTCCAAAGGCTTGAAGAGTTTGGGTTTCCCATTGATTTTGAGTCTAAGTCATTGTGTTCAAAGGAAGGTTTCCACCAAATAATGATTTTACTACACGCGAGTTACAGGGAATCCTTCTCTTATAGATCTTAGGAGGGTCAGTATACCTTCATGGAGTTTTTGGAGTTTCCAAATGATCGAATTTGGATCATCAAAGGAATTTGAGCGAATCACCCTCGATGGAGTCACCAGGTAAGCTTATAAGATAATGGATTCGGGAGAATATTACCAAAATATATGTCATTGAGGAGAATGAATCAATCCTCCCCAGCAATGGTGCCAAAATGTTATCACGGGATTTGTAGTTATGCAATTCCCAACACAAGATTACCAAATCTTGCGTAACTACGGGATATCCTACCACTGTGACCTTAGTAATAAATCCCCTTGTTTTAACGATTCAAGGGATCCACCACAAAGGAGGCTTCACTGGTGACCTCGAGGGATCAAAGTAGCAAGTTTGATAGTCCATCCTATTGCCCCCTCTTTTGATCACCTAAGTCAGAGTCTAGGTCAAAGGAAAAAGAGGTATGAAGCTTGTATGAATACCTACCTAGAAAAATAAAAATTTATAGTGTATATAATATGATTTCCAAGTACAAAAATACAATAACTGCTTTGTCAAGACACTAGACAATAGATTTTTTATGGTTTTTACGAAATCATGGCAGTAAAGAGTAGTACAATAACAATAAAATAACTATAACTACAACAAGAAATATGACTCAGAAATGAAACAATTGATAATATAAATTTAGCATAAACTCAATATAACATTACCCAATTGTTGGATGCAATTTATGGCAAGTTAAACCACCTTTAGATCAATTTATGCAGCAAATAAGAAAGTATTTAGATGGTTGTAGAAAAAATTTGCAACAACAAAAATTTTACAATCAAATTGGCTTTTAAGTTAGTGTTAGTTAACTTAGTATATAGCTTGAGATATTGAGAATAGAGAGTTTGTGTATCACTTTCACCACAAGAGAGCTTAATTATTAGTGTCTTAGGGCTATGGAGTCTTGATAACAACAATGCAATCACTTGGAGGTGAAACTATAAAATATCTAAGAGGTAGGGTTTAAACTCTAAGGTGATAGCACATTAGGTCCTAAGGGTTCAAACCTTGAGGAGAATGGTTTTTCTAGAGTGCAACTACCTTTAGGCTCTAGATACCTTTTCTCCCTTCTTAAGTACTTGAACTAGGTCACAATCAAGAGTCTAGGATAAAACTCCTAAAGTGATAGCACTTTAGGGCTTTAGGATTCTAACCCTAGGTAGTATTTCCTTCACAAATTTATGGATGAAATTAACCTTGTGAGAGGAGGAAGCACTTATTCTCCTCTCTTAGGGATTTACCAAGAAAAATATTAAATATGAACAAGAAACATTTACCGTAAACATGCATCAAATGAAATTGCATAAATTTACTTACTTCACTAAGATATGACAAGAATAAACCCTAATTGCATAAATTTCATCCAAAAATCAGAAAAAATCATCCACAAATGATCCTCCAAGCAAGTTGCATGAGTGTAGAAGAGAGAGATAGCCAAATAGGGTGAAAATTTTAGACTTGTTCTCTCACAAAGGTGAGAAGTTATGATGAAAAAATGAAATGGCAAGGTCCACTATTTATATGAGGCCTTGCAAACCAATTTTTCCACTTTAGAATGTCAACAATAAAATACAAGAGGTTTGACCCCCTTTAATTGTTCTTTCAATTTACAAAAAATGAATTTACATGAAATAAAACCCTAAAGAGGGTGACGTCATGCCCTAGTAGGGTGATGCTAGGATCATAAGAGTGACATCAAGGTTGAAAAGGTGGAATGTTGGGCCTCCAAATTCCATATGTCCCTCTCTCATGTGCCAAGGTCCATACTACATGCCTCCTCCATCAATCCATCAAGTGATACATCAAACCCTAGCCCCTAGGTGATGTCATGGGCTAGGAGGGTGACGTTCGAGCCTCCAAAGGCCAACATTCAAGTGGATAAGGGTGGAGTCTTATCCTCTATCCATGCTAATATTCCTCCAAAGGAAACATCCTCCATCGTCAAGGTGCAACTCTCGTCATCAAATGGTTCCCCAGACATGGGTTCTAGCATCCATCCTATGGGAAAGGTCCTGCAAAGAAAAACAAGTATGCCCTCCAAGGTTCCACAAGTCACAAGTACCATGCCAAGTAATCCATATTTAATAAACGAACCACCAAAACATGTGCATCAAACCCCCCTTTTCAAACTAAACAAATGCTTAAAGACCTTATAAGTTTTAACTAATTTAGGTATGGGAGGGGTGTCATGGTGCCCTGTTGGATAGGCCAATCCCCAAGTCAAAGAATGTTTCCCAAGAATACCCCATTTAAGTCATGTAGTGAACATGATATGGATTGGGGAAAGACTTCTAGGAATGGGGTCTTGACATACAAGGGTTTGTATTGTCTCATTTATGGGTGCCTTTGTAGAGGGTTTGTTTCCCTTCATTTGTGATGCAACATTTTTTCCAAGCCCTTTTATTGTCATTAATTTACCATGGTCCAAAACATTAAGTATTATGTGAAATGGAAAGTAAGGATTATTGCAATACCACTTGAAGATAGAAACACATAGAGTGCCATATGCAATGGACAACAAAATACATCACAAAATGTATTTCCTCAACAAGTGGGACACTTATTAGTTATATGTTAGAAGTTCCTTGATTTTTATGGAGTATCACTTCATTTCTCTCAGGACCTTAGGGAGAACATATGGAAGGATAATTATTGGATTTTAACTTTTTCCATCTACAACACCTCTGGGCCTTTAGCCCCTTCTTCCCATGAAATGAGGTACAAGCCCTTCTTGGTGTCAATGAGCCCAAAATCACAAAAGACCGGAAAACGTAAGGGGAAGAAATGTGTAAAGTGGTATGTATAAGAGAGAACGGTACAATGAACCTTCAAGGAACCACCCAGTAGCAACCCTTTTCTCGATGGTGACCTACTTACTAGGAAACCATGTCACCATGTCACTCACCAAGGTGAAACTAGGAAAAAGGTATAATTTCCAAGCAAACGTTCCATAATCAAGAAAGGATTCTTTGCAACATGTTCAAATTATTAAAATATTAAAATGACACTTACAACAAGACCGGACTTGTTACCTCATGGAGAAATACCTATTGTCTTCTTGGAACCAAACTGGTTTAGTGGATTCTTATATGTAGTAAAGTAGAGTAGCTATGTAGACTGTGTTAGGCATCGAACTTTAGGCACTCCATGTCTTCTACCTATGGGCCTCGAGACATGATATCCTTAGTTATGCCTAGATTTGGAGGGTAACAACTCCCATTTAGGACCAAACACGACACATCTAGAAGAAGTGCTAAGAAAATGTGGTGTCTATATGTAAACTTCTCGATGGTTTTTATTATGGTTATTGTTATTTGAAAAGTATCTAATTTGTGTAAAAGACATTTTACATGCCCATTTTTTAGACTAGATGGAAGTTTTACAATAGCCATATCTCTGACCTACGCATAGTTATGTGTCTTTCACAACACAAATATCTAAATGACTACCATTTTATTTCAAACCTGTCAAAGTTAAACTATCACAAATCCTTGAAATATCATTCAAATCACATACTCTATCACAATCTGTTGTGAAAACGCACGACACAACACAACCATACCTGGCATGGATCCTCTGCACAAGCATTGAAAACACACAGTACTCGTTATATCAAGGAACTCAATCTAACACTACCTATATTTGCAAGACATAGTCGTACAGAGTGTCACCATTTATGCTTAGCAAAAGCCTCAAGGAAAACTGAAAAAATTATGTTTTTTTGGACCATGTCTTCCTATACTAAAATCAAACCCCCCCAAAAAATAAAACACGACGAACACGGTGCAATGCACCAAGCTAAAATAACAACATTTCTCTATAGCACATGAAAAATAATGCACTACTCCCTAACTTTATACTTGCACTATCTCCATACCATCAATCAATTACAAAATAAGGTGAAAAATACAAGTTGGGAACAGGGAAACATTAAATAACAATCAGGATCTACTTGTCCACAGAAGCATTTAAAATATACATTGTTGCCTATGTCATTGATACCCACCTTCCACTACTAAGATACACAATACATACCCCCACTGAGAAGTGACATGTGTTCATAGAAAAAGCCTCCGGGAAAACTGGAGAATGGTCATTTTTCTGAACTATATTTGCCTACACTACAATCAAACCCCCCCAAAAAAATAGAATAGATGCAACACAGCACAACTCACCAATCTAAAAAAATAGCATTTCTCTACAACACATGAAAAATAATATATTTCTCCCTAATTTAACACCATCATATTCAGAGCATCAGTCAACTACAAAACAAGACGAAAAATACAAGCCGATAACAGGGAAACGCAAAATAACAATCAGGACCTAATTTTCCCTAGAATATAGCATACAATGCACAGGATTTCTTACACTCAAGCACACATATCCACAACCACATAATTAGAACTCTTGGAACTCGCCACTTCCAACACTCGCAAATCCAGAACAACTTTGTCTCTCTGAACAATAAGAGATGACATAGTAAATAAACCCATTAAGAAACCCCCCCAAAAAAAACACCAATACAACCTCACACAGTACACCCTCTCTCCCTACCCACCTTTAACTGCTTTGGATTACATTGTCTCTGTAATAGACCCCAACCCACTTGAATTTCCCCTGGAAAAACTAGCAACTGAGCGAAAGTAACTGCACCTTTCAAAAAGCAACCTCTATCAAACAACAACACAACATAAAAAAATAATACCTTCTCTCCATGTTCATCTTTGACTATTTTCATCCTACACTGTCTCTAAAACATGGGTAATCATGTATGTTGGGAAAAAAATGTAACTCGATATTGTAAGCTAAATAAGTTATCTCATTATTTCGATTTGGAATAGGTTGAGTAGGTATTTGGGTTGGTCTTTTAGGGGGTTGATTGCTTGGTAACTTCAATTGTTGTTTGTGGTGAACCAAGCCGATTCACCAGGTAATTACCAAATGTAGGTAGGACAACAGCTTATAATCCATAAAGGATAATATATTAAATAATAATGTATATGAATATGAGATGATGAGTACAATAAGAATGATGGCTTTATATACCCACAGAGGGGTGTCCTTCCATGAAGAGATGTGACATTTCATTGGGAAGGTGTCTCTTCCTTAATTATTCATTAACTATTACAATGTATTTATATTTATTATATATTGTGTTCATAACATTGCCTTCCCCTTAAAAATGTGTTGCCCTCAAAGCATACTTATGGAAGACTTATCTCTTTCTATGGCTTGTAGTATCATCTCCTTATTCTTTATTCCTGAATTAGTGATCATTGAGGACTTGAAACGATAGTATCTTCTAAGAACTTCATATAAGTGTCGAATTGTAAGGGAGTCTACCCACCTTAAATCGATATTATGCACAATGGGATTTTATGGGGTTCTTGTAGACAATTTGATGTATTTTGACTCCTCTGATAACTTCTACCTTGGGCATCATTTGTAATGGAGGTAATAATTTTTGACATATTTTTCATTTGTCTCTGTGGATACATTGATTGGTTGAAGTATCGATTTTTGTAATTAGGATGTCTATAGGGCATCCTTGCAACCTTATCTTTACTTCATGTACTTGTATTCTCTTCTTGATTAACACTTGGAATTGAGTCTTCTTCATAACCCTGGCTTGTTTTTACTTCGACATGTGAAGACCTCTTTGCATCAACTGAATCCTTTTGAGCTGCAAGGTTGACTGGGTCTATATTAATTGCTTTATCCACCATCATGTTTTCTTCCATTTGAATACTTATGTGGTTCGATAGGTTCATTCATTGTCTCTTTATCTACCGATGATTCCTTATTGATAAGTTGTTCTAACTTGTTCTCTACCGTCTTCTTATCACTCTTTGTCTTCTTAATCTGGGTGAGTAAAATTTGATTATGGATTTTTAGGCGACAAATTTATGCATCTCTGTCTATGACTATTTTGTCACACTCCTTTTGGATCTCAAGTATTGACTATTTTTTGTCTGACAATAGTATTTTGGAGATCTGATCAAGATCTTTTGATGTAGATATTGAATCTGACTTCACTGAGACATGTAATTTTATTTTTTTCTTCTTGTAGGAAAACATTAAAAACTTTTTCCCAAGGTTTAATATTAATCTACCCAACGTCTCTAACCAAGTTGAGCTGAGGATTATATCAACCTCTTTTTAATATATAGTTCTAACCTCGAAATTCGATATGAGTTTATAATATCTAAGTGTTAACAGTAAGTCCTTGATGTCATATTTATTGCAAAAAAAAAAAGTCTTTTGTTTCAATTACATTTGTCTTTGGAATTATTAATTGATTCACCAAATCCATACTTATGTGATTTTACTTCTTATCTGGGAAAATGTGGATGCTACCTTCTTTTTCTTGAGTATTTCCTCTAAATGTTAATAATTTGATACATCTACTTATATGATTTTTACCAGAAAATATTCCTTCCTTAAAATCCATTTTTTAATTTGAATTGACCTTATAATTATTATAATATCCCTTTAATAATAATAAGACTTAAGTTTCTTATAACCTAGAGGATGAGCATCGCTTTTCTCGGAGCAACCGCAAGCTAGGGTTTGGAAATTCGAATCCATTTCAGAGGGCAGCATGAGCACTAGAGGAGGGGGTAAGGGGACCCCCTCATACAAACAGATAGTGGTAGACAGAGGGAAAGGGCCAAGGGGTGTAGTATTCAAGGCACCAATGACAGGCACCTCGGGATCAGACCCTGGAATAGGTCAGGAAATAAACAAGGGGAAAAGTGAATGCAGGCAAGAGGAAGCAAGAGAAACTCATAACGAGATGCAAGACACAACAAAGAACAATTGGACCGAAGGGCATAACCCATGCAAACCCAAAGCAACACTGATACCCAATGTGGTATTGGAGGATCTGCAGACGCAACTCTACAGAGATCAGATGAAGGCGCATGCACTAATCTGCAAATTTATGCGATTATGGCCCACAGAAAAAGTGATGCGCAACTGGATCAAATATCATTGGAATCCAAATGGGGAAGTGGAGCTCCATCTGTGATCGAAAGGTTTCTTCACAGTAGTATTCATAAACCAAGAGGATAGAGACAGATTATTTGAAGGAGGGCCATACTTCCATGCATCAGAAGGACTATACATGCAGACATGGAAGGAGAATTTCTCCCCATAAAAAGATACCTTCAAAAAGGTATCGATCTGGCTGAGACTCTACTCCCTACCCTTAGACTACTGGTTACCCTCCACTTTCGAAGTGATAGGGAATAAACTGGGGAAATATATAAAAACCGCAAAAGCAACCCTGAAAGGGAGATACACATCCTACGCAAGAATATGCATAGAGATGGATGTGTTGGGAGCACTCCCAGAATCGATATGCCTCGAATTCAGGGATGAGGAATGGATCCAAAATATCAATTATGAAAAAATACCCTTCTGATGTAGAATATGCCACAAACATGGCTACCTGATTAGGGAATGCCCTCTTAATAAAAAGAAAGAAAAGGAAAATTCCAAACCACAGCAGGATGAGGATGGCTTTGTTAAACCAAACCCCAGAAGTAGAGCCAACAAAAGGAAGAGCAAAGCCCAGGCAGGAAATAACCCAGAAGTCTGGTTGAGTCCGGAAGGAAGGGATAAAACCAATCAAGGGACAGAGACTAAGAAGGATACATCAACAACTCAGAAACTTCGAGAACAAACACCAAACGAGCCCACCGACCAACCTAACAACCAGAAGGAACAAGGAGTTGTGCAACTCCTATGGAAGGAGAAATCAAAGACGACAACACCCCCAAGAAATAAACAGAGTGAGAGGTGTAAATGACATCGAGCGAAGTAGGCACAAAAGATCTGGAACTTAGAGACCTGGTGGAAAGGGAAGGGATAGACCTCATGAACATACTGGAGCAATGAAAAAGACAGGGAGTAGACAATGTACCAACAGAGAAACTAGACCGCATCCAGTACTTATTCCTCCTAAGGGATGAAGCCAATGCTAGAGGCCAAAAGAGAGCACACGGGGAGATTAGACACCGAGTTAAATTCAGTGCGGTACAACCACAACTCTCACCCAAACAGAGGCAGAGGAAAAAAGGTAGGAAATCTAACAGTGTAGCCCTACAGGAGCTTGGAGGGCTAATGATAAACTCAGGTAAGATCAAAAA
>JASDQU010192148.1:0-16544 GCA_032191745.1 Picea mariana | reverse complement strand
GTTTCCATAAGAAGGAAAAACAAAAGGTTCCCCTGGAGCAGGGGTTCCTTCATTGGTCATTCTGGGAACTTATGCCATTAAATAAATATCCAATCTAGAGTCCTCTAGGGAAAACAAAAAGCACACGCTAAAAATCCAGTAAGCAAGCAAGAAAAAAAAACCTTCTCACAATGAACGCACTAGTTGGTGATGAAATCCAACATCGCGGGAACAATGTAAGAAGGGGCTGAGATAGAGTGGGTGGAAAAGTTATGTTGATGACCTACTTAACGCACTTACACCCTAGTGCAATCTCCCACACATAATCATGGGTATACCCTCCAAGGAGCCCGAGTGAGTTTGGCCAACATCGATTCCAAGTACCATGAAGACTTGTCCCTCCACAGTCACCTTGTGTAAATACCCTAAAGAGATAGGCCACTAAGGTTACCAATAACTACAATGATTCCTAGGGAAACAATCGACAATCTGATCTACGCACAAGGGCAGGGTATCTAGCCTAAAATCAACTTGAAAGGATTCCACTCATCATTGTGGGTATACCTTCAAGTGACCCCCATAATATGCGCAATCTCTACACCAAGACCGAAAAAGAAGGGTGAGTAACTCTGCCAGTCTCAATGCGACCTTGTGATTGACCCTTGTGTTAGAAGGGCTTCCCAAGACAAAATGTAGTAAGTGGATTTCACTGCTCCCTAACACAAGATTCTATGTTTGTTTGTAGCTTTGGAAAGTTATCTTTCACACCTATTCCAAATCCCTACAACTAATCTAATGTAGGTTTGCTACCATAAAATATAAAAATGTCTAATCAATTTTTATAAGCGCTTTATTTTATGGTTGTTGTTACCTAAGAGGAAAATGGCATGGACAATATGGTGTTTTGACTGACTTGAATGTTATGCAAAGAGATAAAGATGCAATCTTTTCATTTCTATGAAAGCTATGCTATGAGAAGGAGAAAACATTTATCATTCCCATATACACAATGTCCCAAAATATATTAAACTCGTCAGTATCAAGATTCTCAAGAAATGAGAAAAAGGTACTGTACACCAATGCACGATTCAAAGCAAGAAATTAAATCTTTTTGTTTCAAAAATTTCACTAAAAGAAATAATGAACTTTTTTAAAACAAAGAAACCCAAACTAAAAGTTTTCTTTTAAAGTGAACTATTCAGAAGAAAACTAATCTTTCCCTAAACAATTCTAAAGAAAACACACGCTTTGTAATTGAAATACACTCAAAGCAAGAGACTAATCCTTCAAAACCAAACAAAGAAAAGATGGCTAAAAGAAACTCAAAGAATGTCAAGCAGACTGTAAACAGATCAATATAGGCTCCAAAAGTTCAATCCAACTGATCAAAGAAAAACTGGGCATCAAAAAGATAGGAAGACCTAATCCAAAAATTTTACAAATGAGTTCATAGCCTGGTAGTGGGGTACAGTGCGAGAATTAGGGATTCTCGCAGTTTAGATACAGGCAGGGTGCTAGAAGGTCGCACTCAACTGAATAGTAGGTTGTGAACATCAATGATTCTCGTAGGCCACAAAGAGGTACAGTGCGAGAAGGTTTGTAATCAAGAAAAATTTAGAAAAAGGACAAAGATATTGAGTGAAATTTCAGATCCAGAGAGTCTGGATGGATCTCCCACGGACTCAAAGACCATAAATCAGGCAATCAAAGTAAGAAAACTAGACTAACTAGGAAATAATCTGTTCCCCAGTGGAGTCGCCAATTTTGTTATCGGATAAATCGGTAGGTGCAGACACTAACTGATCTCTCTAGATCCACCTAGATCTAGAAAAAAACACACCAGAACATGACGCTTTCCTTAAGTTTTAGATATTGAATTTACTAACTAAAGAGGGATAGGTGACATACCGTTTAAACGCCACTTCCTCTCGCCATCGCCATCCTAGCTCCGTTCCAACGCTCATACAATGATGAACCTACAAAAGAACGCAACCAACCAAAGTGATAGTAATAGCATAAACTCAATATAAACCTATGTATGTGATCAAGGAATCATACAATAAAACAAAATAAGCTTTATAGGAAAGAATCATATTACTGTATCATATTAAATGTGAAAGAGAGATTACAAACATGGCCTTGATGTCGTATGATCCCTTCCAACTTTCCTTCGTTCCCCACACGCTTCCACTCCAATAATTCTGAGAGCATCGATCTGATAATATTCACAATCTATCTTGACAAAGTGGCTCATCTAGCCAAGATAACAATCTCCAAAGCTTAATCCAATCCAAGCTAATCCAAAAATCTCCAAAGCTAACTTTCTCCATGAGAGCTCCTCTCTTTTTATAAGTTGAAGAGGTTAAGGCGAGGAGGTTAGGATGATACCACTAAATCATGAAAGCGATTAAGATCCAAACCATGGATGCCACCTCACCATGGAATTTTCTCCTTCTAGAAGCATTGAGAAGATGCTCATTTTTCCCACGTATGAGCATTCTCGCACCCTTCTTATAGTGCAACCTGCGAACCTCTCGCAACCCAGCTATGGTGCATCCTGCAAGAATCATGTATTCTTGCACCCTTCCTATATAGCAACCTACGAACATCCTCTTTAATAGGGTTTTTACAAAGGAGAATGCAACTTCTTTTCTCAGGAAAATTTCTTCTCTCTTCTTTCTTTAGGAACTCAGGCCACTGACCCCTCTGAAGGCAACAGATAGGTTTACATCATTAACGGTCATAGGGATGACGAAAATAATGTGTAACACCACCACACCCCCGAACTAATAGACTCTAAATTTACGAACCCTTTCTATTCTTCGAACGTGTGACCCCAAATATGAAGGATCCAGATTACTCTAGAGTTTCGATACTTCATGAGATTTTCTTTGTCTAGGAAAAAAAAAACTTCACCACAATCTGTCAATCCCCGACCATCGATGATCAAAGATTTTCTTTGGTCCAGCTTCAACCCTTCACCAAACTCGTCGATCCATGACCATCAGCCCTTGATGATTTGTTTTGGTGAACTTCCACGCTTAGAATTTGTTTTGACGAAATCCAAGGTGAATATGGGTTGTTGACCTCCCGGTCAAGATGATATTGACCGTTAATTTTTTCAAACTCCCCAAAAGTATGAAATGAATACGAACCGTCGATCTTCCTCATTTTTCAAATCTTTGAATCAATCCTAGCCGTTGATTTGGTAATTTCACCAAACTTAGTAAACATTCAATTTTTTTTTATTTTTCAAGGATGAATCTGAATCGTTGATCTAAAGATCAAACATGATCTCAACCTTCGATTCTTCAAACTTTTTCCAACATTATAGAGGCCATTAAAAATCAATTTTTTTGACCTTCTAAGTCAAATTTGTCTCTGCAAATCCATAGATCGAATCCATTAAATTCTTAGACAATCCTGGAATCATTCAAATTTATATCAGTTCACGAATTTTGGGGATTTCACTCAAATGTTTCCATCATTTTTCCCCAAATTCGCATAGATATATAAAATATGTGACAACAAATCTTCGCGATTCACACTTGTTATGGCCCGTAATAGTCCGATGTTTGAAAAAGAAGCTCTGATACCAATTTGTAATGTACCTATCCTCCCACATGCCAAGCATTCCACACCAAGAATGCACCTCTTAGCTAATTTTGAATCTATGATGAAAATTAGTTAATAAAGAAGCATGAAATACATACACGCAATGTTCAATATTCATACTACAACATAAAAGACATGCACAATATACAATGCACAACATTAACTAGCAAGAATGCATATTATAAGTACAAATATCATGTATAATAATTCAATAGGCAGCGAAAATAAATACACAAGAAAAGGCAACCAAAATAGAGAGAACTTATATTTTATAGAAGAGAACCACAGACTAGATGCAAACTAAGGACGTTTCACCCAACCGTATACATTGTTGTTCCAAGTCTCAACAACGATGTCACCCCCAAACCAAAGCTATGAATCCACAAGGACGGTTCTAGAGTGTTACTCGACTTCCCAAACTAGTCAACACTGAAGCTCTCACAGGCTTCTCCAACACTGACAACAATCCAAGTACCCAACTCTCTTCTACCCAACCTACACCACCCAAGAGAATGGACCTCCACCCTTCTCTTCCACGCAGTCCCTGAGGCAGTTCTTCTCCTTCCAGGGCTCTAGTGCAACTAGTCTAGAATCTCCATGTTGGGACTCTCAAGACTCACGGATGTGAGAAAATATGAACACACACCAAGCATCTCAGACATGCAGGCCTCAAATCATGGTTGGATTACACCAGCAATCTATACATCCAAAAACACCATGGTTGTTCTTCAATGGTTCGATTTCCTTTCCTAAGCCAAATGCGAATGAGGAAAGATGAGTGCGTGAAGGAATGAATGGAGTGAAGACTCCATGAGAGAGGATGAGCAGTGAAAAAATAAGGTGAATGAACGCATGAGGTGACCAACAACAACACTAGAATGGGGACGGGAATGAGAGTGAGAGAATGACCAAAATGAATGAGAGAATTAGCCAACCGGGGAACCCCTTCCACAGACCAGGGATGGGTTTTTGTAATTTTTGGGGATCAATAATCTCTTGGCCTTCCCCCCAAGAGCTCATGTAACCAATCCTCCCCCACCATTAAACAAAATGGGTAATTTAAAAATGAAATAAACACTTAGCCCCTCAAGCCCCCTCTCTTATGGAATCATAGCCCCTATAACTCTAGTCCTTGTCCGTCTAACAGCCAACGGTGTATTTATTATTATTAATGATCACACATTACATTTCTTAGACACACTAGCCTTTTAATAATTGTTTGGGCACTATGGGCTCTCAATGATGTAACAATACATTATTTAATATGGGGGCTCAAAACCCGGGTGTTACACTCTTCAGTACCCATCCCCTTGGTTTGGTCTCTTCTTATAAAAATTTAGAGGATATTAGATATTTCTTAGAGATAGATTCATGGAATGTGAACTAGGAGAAACAGGTCATGCACAAGTTCCATACTCAATAATGCATCATGGCCAACCCATCATTCATTGATTCCTAGGAAAATTCCAATTCTATAAGATCTAAGGGGTGGTTGTGGGTTTTATATGGAAGACCAATGACCAACAATGACTTATCTATGAGGAAGACATGGTTGACCACTCTTCTTCTTGGGAAAAGCATAGCTAGGTTTATTTATGATGTTTTACAACCAAATTTCTTGGTACAAGTTATAATTTCATCTTTAATATGTAATTGTCTTCTCTTCAAGTCTTAGAGTGGAAATACAAGTGTAACACCTTGTGTGGTGATAATTATCCCCCTGCGGACAGGTTGATTTCCCCTCACTTGGGTTTCCTACAAGTGAGACAAACTCTAACAAATGGCCACTATAATTCTCTTTACAAACCATTATATTTTCTTGTGGGAGGGTTGAGAGAGAATGATAAGAGGTATGTGTACTTGGTTTTTGATGTTTGTCCTCACCGCTCTAGGAGTTAAGATCCAATCCACACAACTCCTTTGTGAAGTTGATTCTACAAGAACAAAGGGACCTTCTCATACTACTGTATATGATCAAATAATAAAATCCCTACCAACTTGATAAATTACAACAAGTAATCAAATAGACAATAAATGAACAATAAAGTATAAGAGAAATAGGCCAAGTTCTTATATTAATGAAAGCATGAAGCTTACATCTTGATGATGTTGTAAACCTCCAAGCCTCCTTCTTCATCCCTTGAACATGAATCAAACTTAATATTCTTCACATAAACAAAGGTTTGGCACTCCTTTATAAGATCATAAGTTTGATATGATTTCCTTCCATCCCCCCTCACTCTAAAATAGCCTAGTTATATAGATGCAGAAAGGGTTAATCAGTAGGGTAAATCAAGAACATGGTTGAGGATAAGGTGGATTAGGTTAGGATTTGATTTATCTTCATGGTTATTATTTCTCCAAAGATAGGATAGAAGGAGGCTCAAATCATATCTTGATGAAAACAAGAAAACAAACCAAGAACCATCTCAAAAGTCCTCGAAAATATACCCCTCGATTCATGGAATTTGACAAAAAATGCATGGTCTCTCCCCGAGAGAGGTGTACAGAGTGACTAGGAAACCCACCTAACACTGTGTCAAGGGGATGGTTTCTCCCCTAGAGTGGGAAAGGCGGAGACCATGGTAAAATAGGCCTAGAAAGACAAAGGGGAAAGTGAGATTTCAACCCTTAATTGATGTTTTTCTTCCTCCAAATTCACAAGGGATCATGACATGTGATTTTCACATGGTAATAAGGTTGGAATAATTAGGAAAGTGTGACACTTATGCCATGATATTTTTCCATTGCAACCGCGACACTTAAGGTGAGATGTCAGCAGTACGACACTTAACAAAGTGAAAATGTGACACTTAGCTAGGTGTGAAAAAATGGTGTATAACAGATGCCCCCCAAAGTGTGAGGTCGGAGAAGAAAAAGTGATGGCCAAAACACTTTGTAATAATGTGGAATCAAGGGATTGAAGTCATAATACCTATCATAAAAGAAAGAAAGCATCCATCAATATACATATATCGTCCTCGAGGTAGGCATACCCATACTTGGAATAATCTAACTAAAAGCATGGTCATCGACCAATACACTGTGGATCCATGAAAGAATTGATTAAGGATATGGCCACTGAACACACAATGTGGATCCATATTTCTATGACTCGATCAGATTGTAGCCATGATATTTTACAAAGTGGAGCTATAACATGACAAAACATAGCCACAGACCAATACAATGTGGATCTATGTCACAGTATATATCACAACTTCATAATGTCCATCATATCCTGGGGAAGATAGATAACGACAATGAGTGTTTACTAGATAGTCCCCTTATGGTATTCAATCCCAATCCCAAATAGCATGAATCTATCCATGTGAATATATGTCTTGGTGTCAAACATGGTAGAAGCCACTTTATTACCATTCAATGATGTATACTATTAACAAGTGCGAGGGAAATCACCAATGATGACAATGAATTCTAAGGTACATTGAGTACATTCCATCGAATGTGAATAGATTATCTGAAGTCGAATGCTTGTGGAATAAATAAATCATGGGTCAATGATGTAAAACCCATTGTCGAAAGTGAGGAAACCTGCCATTGATGCATGTAGGTTCCAAGGTACTAATTGGTTTCTAAGCCTAATTCTTGGATAATGTGCCGATGTTTACAGAAATAGAATCGTCGAAGGAGGGCCATGATGTACCCTCATCATCGACACAAAACGAATGAGAATAGTGATGAATAGTGATGGGTTAAATGATGGTGAACTAAAACAGGGGTGAAAATGCATAGGATGAATTCCCTTGAACATATGGCAACACAATGAATGACTTGGTAGGATTGACTCAACAAAACATGAAGAACGAGTATGATGATGTGATGACAACCAATGGATCTCTTCGATGGAGTCGAATGAATATGACGACACATGGAATGAGATGAAAACCAAGGGTTCTCTTCTGAAGGAGTCAAAAGAGTATGATGACACACGAGACTCAAATAAGTGTTATGTCTAAGGGAGACATCAAGCTGCCATAAATAAAATACTTGACCCACTTCTCAAATTTCCCCCCCACCCAGATAGGTGAGTGCCTCTTTGTTTTTTAACGATCTTGAGGAGGGTAACAAGTGCTTGGTTAACTCATATTCGATGAGTCCCATATTCACATGTTTAGCAAACATGAAGAAGGAAGGGTTTGGTCCCAAATGGGTCGTTCCTTTTGTAGATTTTACAAGTCCAAGGAAAGAAAACTCGATGGTCCTTTCATATTTAGAGAGTCTAAAAAGATTCGATAAATAAGACTCCACAATCTACTTTTTCATAAAGTTAGTCCCCGGGGTCCGAAAAAAGTATAAAACAATACCTAGGAGAACTCTTCTAATCATGCTTGACTAGAGTACTCATTTTTCGTAATTAGTCGAACGAGGTCAAAAACAGGTAAACTATCACTCAAAAGACACCCTTTCTAACCTTTTAACGAGTGTGAAAGGAAACAAGCTCACTTGACAATATTTTCATGTTTACAGAGTATGAAAAGAGCTTAAAGGAGACTCCAAAGAGTTCCTATTTTGTATAGCTTTTACGAGTTTGAAAAAGAGATAAAATTGTACTCGATAACCTATTATCATGTACTAACGAGCACGAGAAAGAAAAAATACTGAGCTCGATAACGTATTCTCATGTATTTATGGCACGAGAAAGAACAAAGAATAATCTCATTCTAGAAAAGACTACTACGTTATGATGGGAACGACCCTCAAATGAGGATCACTCCTAGCAGTATGTCTCTCTAGAGATGTTTTACCCCCAGATTACATGACAGAAGCTAGTGGATTTGCTCCAGCATGATACTCAAAGGCAAGAGACCTGCCCCCCAAGTGTCGTTTCCTCCGAAGAATTTTATTCTTTCCTCATTTAGGTAGATGGTTACTAATGGGAACATTTTCACGAGGTGGAGGAAAAAAAGGTTCGAATACGCAATGCAGAGGGAGACTCAATTGGAATGGAGGGGGGTATGTTTCATGTTTTAACGAGCTTGACAGAGACAATGAACTATGTTCATCGATATCGGGTACTACCAAAGGATCATATGATTATGGGGATTGTCACACCTGAATCGAAATCATATTTAACATGGAAACCTGCGGGATGGCAGGAGTAGGTAATGGAAAAACCCCCATGAGCGAGGAGTCCTTAAGGAGACCTACCCATACACTCTCAAGACTAGAACATATGAGAAAATAGACATCATTCGTCACAACATTATGGAGATATGGAGTTATATAGTCTAGTTGGTCAACAGTGATAATTTTTCCTTGATGGGGAAATTGTAAGACACAAAACACTATAGATGCGAAAAAAATCATCGCGTAGAACCAAATACGACCAAGTAACAAGTTTTAATCTAGGAGTGTATCAACTACTTCGATATACATCAAAATTGTCTTACTCTCCATTGTCATAGTGGAATATTGAAAGATTCCATGAGGTTGGAAACCATGTCCATCAAATAATTTCAAAGCAAAGACATGACATAGGTGGAGGCTCCCTCATCCAAGACAATACGATGGATGTTCTTTCCACCAACCAAAACTTGAATTTGGAATGCTAAGTGGTACTAGAGACTCTCCTTAAAGTAATCCAGATTAAATGTGATCAGATTCGACACCTGTGGATCCATAGATCCAATGGATGACAACAGGGTTCTACATTGACTTGGATAGTTCTATAGAAATTCGAGGGATGACATAACACAAGTTGCATGTGCCAAATATTCAACAATGTTGTAGTTTTGGGAAGTGTAGGAATTTGGATTAAATGTCTCTTTTCAAATTAAACTCTTGGGCGGGTGCAAAAATGCGTCATAGTTTGGCTTCTCAATTTCAAGAGGATTGGAAGATGGAGGAGGAGTAGATGTGGATGGTTGATCGAGAACCTTTCCCTTAGTATGATCACCTAGAGGAGTGTCATAAAAGTTTTCTCAAGTTGTCACATTAACCACTTTAAACATGTATACCTCAGAAAAACTCTTGGAAGAATCCCCATGGTGTGAATGACCTTTGTTTCCCCCTTGCAAAGGGGAAGGATTTTGCGCAACCAGATTTTGTTGTTGAACCGGTTGGGAGGTACCCTTCAAAAATTTAGAGACTTCCTCACAACAAGGGAAGTATTTCATGTAGTGGTATTTCTCACAAATCATACAAGGAAACTTAGGCTTCCTAGTCGGTTGAGTATCAACAGACTGAGGATTATCCTACTGGTTAGAAGATTTCTTGGATTTACCATTTTTTTTCTTCTTACCCCCTGGTTGCTAAGATGAAGAGGATTGGACCACATTGACCTCAGAGGTTTGAGCAAGAGAGGAAATGGTTTTGGTGTCCAAAATGGAACCTGGTTCTGGAGAAGGTTTTCTTGGATCGTTCAATGGACGAGGAGCATTAGGGATCAGATTGTAAAGTGTGTCAAACTAGGAGTAGACCAAGTCCAAATACTACACATGATTGATATTGTACTCCTTAGTAACAATGTTTCCCATAGGAGTTGGTCTGGGATGGGATCTTTAATCAACCGTCTTCACCATCTCCACTCATGAATATGATCGGATATGTGGGTGGAAGAGGATTTCCAGAGTGAGGTCAAAAGCTCGGTACTATTCTCATACCATATAGGTAATTGAAAATGCGTCAAAAAAACCATGGAAAGAGAATTAAAGTCGACAAAGGAGTTACATGACAACTCAATATACCATTTCCTTGCAGCACTTGTAAGTGTTCTCTGAAAAGGTATAAGACAGATGGAATCGTCCATCAAAGAGTTGGAAGACCACCATAAATGGAAAGTCATAACATGATTGTTAGGATCTTCCCCAGGTTTTCCATCAAATTTCGGGATGTCGGATGGTAATTTGGCAAGGATGGTAGGCCAGAATGGGGCATGCTAGATGAGATCGTTGGTCAAATACGACAGATCTAACAGATCGGGGGTAGCCAAGAATGGAAGTTGTCGGTTGGCCTGTGGATACTGGTGGTAATAATATGGCATGGGAACACCAATAGGACCATATCCAGGTTGTGGCAAGATGGAAAATCTGGATGGTCCTCCCATATATGGTGGCTTCTTGGGTTGTCCACCCATGTAAGGGGATTGTCCTGATTGTCTTCCCATATAAGGCGGTTTTCCTAGTTTTCCAACCATATATTGTGACTGAACAAATGGAAATCCTACGTACTGCAATTGACATGATGGTCCCCCCATGTATTGAGGTTGAAGGGACTTTTGTGTCAGAATCATGGAGTTTTCATATTGAAAGGGAAAAGTTCCTTGCGGAAGGATGATCACTGGATTAGTTTGACCCCACAAAGGGTTATCATTTCTTCAAAATGGATGTCCAAGATATAGGCGAGTGGTAGTAGGGATAGAATGACTAGAAAGAGTGGAGTTCCCTTAGGCAGGTTGATGTTGCGACTATGTAGATGGCCCCCCAATAAAAAGTTTCCATGCAGCTAAAGGTTTCCCCCAGGCTGAAGGTTGGCCTCCCATTGAATATTGGCCTCCAATGTAGGGTGTACTAATCTATGATGGTCGATATGGAGGCTAAGTAGCTTGTGGATCCATGGTTGTATGAATGACTTGATTGCTAATTCTGACCAATGGAATGACCAAGTAAAGCACTTGGTGTGTGCATGTGTGGAAATAATGAAGTAGGAATGCTACCTGACCCATGTGAAAAGGAAGATGTATGCGTGGGTGGTTGAGTCAGGATTACTTGGATCAATGATGTTTCAGGTAAATAGGAAGCACCAGCTGTATCAACTGCAGGAGTTTTGGAAAAAGATAAATTCCCAAGTCGTTCAGAAAAACCAAAAGATGACAGGTTCACGCCAAAAGATGATGTAATGGTGGAACCAGGCGGTAATATTTAAGATGAAAAAACATCAACATATCTTGTGGATGGTGGATCAGTGAGTGGTGGGCCAAGTAGATCAGTAAAAAGAGGATTCATGTAATATGCCATGCTTTCTACGAAGTTTGTGACCAATTCTTCTATGTGATGGTCACTTCCAGGAGCTACGTTCACGATTTCAGAAGTTAGATCCTCGATCCTTCCTTCATAAGAAACATTGGGTTGAGGTTCCAGAACATTAGGTTCCATACCTTGTATACCATAAAATATCTTATCCTAAGGCCGACTACGAAAATAAAAGAAACACACCCGTAAGAAAACTAAAAGAAATCAACCAAGCAACAGCATGTCCAAGGATCTTCCAAAGAAGAGATGTTAAGCCGTCAGTGAAAAAATGAGAAGAACTTACCCCAAACTCCTCGTAACAACCCTTCTTGGTGCAAGCAACCCTCGCTTTTGTGGGATTACCCTCCAAGGGTATTGAGAGTGTGATACGACGTCTGCCCCAGGTAACGTGGGAATTCCCCCATAGTCACCTCCATAGTTACCTAGGAAAGGACTCTAAGGCTACTAAGTCATAGTCAAGATTGAACGTATGGGAAAGATATCAAAGTCTGAATCTCTTCAAGATATCTGAAGACAAGTGGGTTGGTAAGACTCCTGAGGACCCTAAACAGATTCAAGATTCACGAAGCACTGAGACCAAATGAAACTAGTGGTTTCTCAAGAAAAACCCCCAATAGACACTCAGTCATCTACGATTGGTCAAGATTTGGAGGGGGAACCTCTTTTTCTCTTCTGCATGTGACCTTGTGTTTATCCCCTATGTGAGAGGGGGTTCTCGACTATTCTTATAAAAAAGTTGGACTTGTACACTCGCTAGTGTTCTACAATATGTTTAATAGTGTGGGACAATTTACTCACTTTACCTAGTCCAAAGACTCTAATCCTATGGTACTATTGGTGTGCTAAAACCAAAAAATTTTCTAGTTTATTTTATTAGTGCACTATTGATTGCAATGGATTTTTACTCAAAGGGTTCATGGAGATGAAACTAATGATATGTGAAAGACTCGACTCCAATAGGATGAAAAATAATGAGATGTAGTGTGTTCTTTTCGATGAATCCTATGTATGGGAAGGAGAAGAGTTATATTCTTCTTTAACACAAGAGAGAACTCAAAACTATGCAACTTTCAATTTCAGGGATCAAGATGATGCCAAACTACCAAGAAAATTTGTCTGGAAACCAAATTGTAGATGCAAAACTAGCTATTTTTCCAAACATCTACCAAAACAGGTTGTTAAGGAATGCAACAAAATTTCTTTGTTTGATAATTTATGCAAGAAGATATGCAAACTTTTTCACATCTTAACTTTCAATAGAAATGAAAGAGATCTATGTTCAACACAAAGAAATACGAGGAAAAAAAGTAATCAAACAAAGTGCACTAAAAAATATGATAAATGAAAGAAAAAAAAGTGTGAGATAACTTGTTCAATCAAGAACCCAAAATTTCAAGGGAGAATGAAGACAAACACTCATGAAAAATCCTCAAAACATGAGCAACAAAAACAAGGTTGTGGTAGACGAGAGAGTCCTAATCATTCAAAAAAGTGAGATTTTTCAATGAAGACGAAAGGGATCACAACCAATCAGCCAATGCAAAATCAAAATAAGGAAAGGAAAATGAGTGATTATGTCAAGTTCTCAGTCAAGAACAGTTAGAAACAAACTAGGATTTTTTGGGCTAAAAGACTAGGCAATCTTCAAGCACACAAGTGGTTTGAAAAGAGGATGAAAAAGAAAAAAACAAAAATCTCTTGATAAAAGAGATTATCAAACTCATCTAAACATTTGTAAATGATAAAAAATACGCAAGAAATAATCTCAAATAGTCACAGGGAAAAATGAGAAAATATGAAATCTAAGAAAAATCAGAAAACAGAGTCTAGAAACTAATCTGCTACAGGAGGTCACTCCTCTAGAATGACAGAAAGGGCTTCTAAGGAGTGATGTTCTCTTCCAAATGGTATAGAAAATGGAGTATAGGTCGCTCTATGGTAGTTAGATAGGGAGATTCCAATGGATAATGGATGCTCTGCATGGGTCCTGAAGGCTCAAAATTGCCAAAATTTCTCAAAACAATCAAGGTTTTGATGAGTACAGGGGTGCCAAAGTAAAAGAAGCAAGTTATAGACAAATTAAAATGATTCATAAGGGCTAGAAACCTAATAAGAACTAGATGGTTCTCCCTAGTATGGTCACCAATTTACTGTGGTGAGAATTCTCCCCCTACGGACATATTGAGTTCCCCTCACTTAGGTTTCCTACAAGTGAGACAACCTCTAACAAATGGACACTATCATTCTCCTAACAAACCATTCTATTTTCTTGCGAGAGGTTTGAGAGAGACGGATAAGAGGTATGTGTACCTGGTTTTTTATGTTTGTCCTCATCACTCCAGCAGTTAAGCTCCAATCCATTGAGCTCCTTTGTGAAGTTGATCCTACAAGAACAAAGGGACCTTCTCCTACCACTATCTATGATTAAATAATAAAAACCCTACCAACTTGATAACTTACACAAAGTACTAATCAAATAGACAAGAAATGAACAAGAAAGTATAAGAGAAATAGGCCAAGTTCTTATATTAATGAAAGCATGAAGCTTACAACCTAACGATGTTGCAACCCTCCAAGCTTCCTTCTTCAATGCATGAACATGAATCCAACTTAATCTTCTTCACATAAACAAAGGTTTGGCACTCCTTGAAAAGATCATAAGTTATCCCCTCTCACTCTGAAATAGCCTGGTTATATAGATGCGGAAAGGGTTAATAATAATCGCTAGGGTAAATCAGGAACATGGTTGAGGATAAGGTGGATTACGTTAGGATTTGAGTTATCTTCATGGTTATTCTTGCTCCTAAGATAGGATAGAAGGAGGATCGAATCATATCTTGACGAAAACAAGAAAATAAACCATGAACCATCCAGAAAGTTATTGAAGAGATGCCCCTAGATTCATAGGATTTGACCAAAACTGCATGGTCGCTCCTCGAAAGAGGTGTACATAGCGACCAAGATGCCCCCCGAACACTGTTTCAAGGGGATGGTCTCTCTCCCAGAGTGGGGAAGGGGTCGACCATGGTCAAGCAGGCCTAGAAAGACAAAGGGGAAAGTGAGATTTCAACCCTCAAATGATGTTTTTCTTCCTTCAACTTGACAAGGGACCATGATATGTGATTTTCACATGGTAAGAAGGTCATAATACTTAGGAGAGTGTGACACTCATGCCATTCCATTGTTCCATTGCAACCGTGACACTTAAGGTGAGATGTCAACAGTATGACACTTAGTAAAGTGAAATGCGACACTTAGCTAGGTGTGACAAAATGGCGTATAACACCTTGTCCTTGTCATGATCACATCCATTACTCCACTACTCTAAAATGTGCCTTCTTCTCCTGTAGAACATGCAATGCAGTTTTGACACAATAGAAAACACATTACCCCTTTTTCCTAATTCATACATAAAGGAACATGCATAAATTATTATCATTTTCCTGTTCTTAGAACAAACACGCATTTCCTTGAATCCAACTTGGTGGTAGGTCTACATGGAAATTGAAATGAGCTTGAGACTAGCTTAAAAGGATCTTAAGAATAAGTTCATGTTATTGGACACTCAATTACCACTTTTTAATCCATTAACTTACTTTGAGGAGATAATTTTGTTATCTATTTGAATAGATACACTTAAATATATTATTTAAAGAAGATGAAAATTATTATCTATACTTAATTAAATATTATTTTATTAAACTCAAAATTCCATAAAATAATTAATATTGTGAAACTCCATAAAATTATAATTTTTTTTATTTCATTAATTAATTTATCTTAACAAGGTGAAGTTAATTAAAGACTCATCATTTATTTCCCATTAAAAATGGATAGACACTTAGTTGTATAAAAACATCTTAAAAAGGAATGGATTTCACATTGTTTTCAACTAAGATATATTATGATGAGAAAATAGTTGAATCAATATGTTCGAAGTTGTGATGGTTTTTTTTTTTTCCTTAAAAGAATAAAAAGCATAAAGGAATGTAAATGTAATTATTGGAGGCATAGTTGTATGAAAAAGCTAAGAAAAGTATATTATAATATAAATATAATTATTTTTTATATTAAAAAATAATTATATGGCAAAGTTGTTTTTTCATTTTAAAAGAAAATAATGTGATTTAAATGTAATTATTAAAAACATATTGTATAATATAATATGCTCCGAAGTGTAATGTTTTTTTTTATCTGTCTAAAAGAACATGGTGTATTGCTCCTTTTTCTCTTTCTAAAAGAATATAGTGTAATGCAAGTTATCGTAATCTTCTTTTTCTTTTATAAGAGCATAATGAAATGTGTCACGTGATAAGATTTTTTTTGTTTTTAGAGCTTCCTCTCAAAAGAAGTTATAAAGGATCTTAACACTTAATTTTTGAATAAAATTATTTTTATCATTTGTTTTATGATATCATAATTATTTTCTTCTATCAAATCACATCATGTCATTTTCTTTTACAAAAGGGAATTTTTGGATTTCATTATAAACTTCAACCTAACATTACTTTATCCACATCACTGTTATTTCACGGCTTAATATGTTTTCTTAATATCTTTCTTCATAAGAATGTTAGTTACCGTTGTATAGACCAAAGGCTTTTCTCGAACTTTTTCTCTCTCTACAACGCATTCGCCTGCAGCCTCTCTTCTGAGGCATTTGAAGTACTTGTATTCGAGGCACTGCCCTCATTTCATCTGTTCACGTTCTCGACGCTTCCTCTGATATCGCTCTGACTCTCCGTAATTTATTTTTCAATTCTGCAATCCCAGCAAGTCCGGCTCGCTAAAGAATGGCTTGCTCTCTGTCTAACTTGCCTGCAATTGCTTCTACCCGCTCGACTCCAATATCCGCTATAAATTCTCGTTGGAAGCTTCAATGGAACACTAGTCCTAGTCCCGTTGGCAAACGGCTGCAGTCCAATGTAAGATTGTGCTGTCATCAGCGGCGTAAAA
>JASDQU010192147.1:5473-20027 GCA_032191745.1 Picea mariana | reverse complement strand
GGTATTGGGTTGGTACAACAAGCAGTGAGATTAGACTGTGACAATCAGAGTGAAATATTCCTGGCAAAGAACCTAGATTATCATTCAAAGACAAAGCATATTGATGTTCAGTATCACTTTGTGAGAGACATGGTTGAGGAAAATAAGGTGTTGCTGGAAAAGGTTGACACTTTGAAGAATGCTGTAGATTCATTGACAAAGTCTGTGAACACAGAAAAGTTCTCCTGGTGTAGAGTAACAATGGGCATTGCTGCCATGGATTGTTGACTATATAATCCCTTGGACCCCTGGATGCAAATAAAACAACAAGTGGGAGAATGTTGGGTATGTGTTATATTTTTTGCATGTGTGTGTGTGTGGGTGCGTTAGATACAACAACTGCATCTGACGATCCCTTCACCTAGATCTCTACCATGTTCACTGGGCGCTTTCCTAGGGGGGTCCCAGGGGGGGCAGGTATGCCCCCCCTGGTTACGTGCAATGTTCGGCAATGGGCGGTAGCCCGGGGCCGACGGGGTTCAGGGCAGTGCCCTAGAATTTTTTTTTGGGCAGTTTTTTCTATTTTTAGCGGATTTGTAAATTAATCTCAGATTAAGGGATTAGGGTTTTGGTATCTATGGAATACCTAAAAACATTGTATATATTGTATGGTGAATGGTGAAATTCGATATAATGAAAATAAGAAATGTTTTCCCGGTTGAGGGTTTCCGGTATAAAATCTCTGTGTACTCTGTGTATGAGCCATTGATTAATTTCCATATTGCTTAAGAATCTATATGCATTGCTTTACTTCGCAGGTTTAAAACTTACAAATAAAAGGAGGGGTAGCCTCTTTTGATTGATCTCTTGTATGGTGCTTTTGGAGCCATTGTTTTGTTAGGGTTTAGAAAAACCCTTCCATTACCAGATTGGTTTTGGTGGTGAGATATCCACCCCAACTAGATAATAAAGGAGGATCCATCTAGGATATTCAGTGGAGTATCATTTTGGGAGTTTACTCATAGTTTATTGGTGTAACCTTTTTCGTGGAGGATCATAATATTGATGGAAGAAATTGATTTGCCATTGTTTTGCAGGTGGATTTATCATTTGGCAACTCATTTCATTGGACGAGATTGTTGGAGGACTTAGAGGTCGAGCCCCTCTTCCAAGTGCTATTCGTGGAGGATAAGGTGCCATAGGGAACTAGACCAGGGCCATAAGGCCATTGAGGGAGTCGTTGTATCTAAGGTAGGCTATAGGTCTAGTTTAAATAGAAACAAATGTTCATTGGGGAGGCCGACCAACATTTGTAGGTCCACTAGGCGAAGGAAAGACCACTGGGAGAGATTACATGCCGTCTATCTCAACCATACATTGTTATGGTTCCAACAATGAAGTTTTGGAAGGAGCCCGAGTACCTAAACTACAGAGTTCGTGGGATTGAAGGATGAAACCAAATATTGGAGAGTTTGTCAATAATGGGAAACAATTCTTGAGGGTTATTAGCATCATTACCAGGTATATTCTATTGTTTTCTATTAGTATACATCGCAACTACATTGCAATGATTATATTTGCATGTTCAGGAATATTTTGCAGTTGTTATTACAACCATCAATGATCTTTATATTGATGTGATTTTGGGGTTCAAACTATAATAAGATTCCATGATTATCCCTTCTACTTTCGGTGTAATGATGTAATGACCCATCCGTTACGACAACAACCGAAACACACAACATGTGTTTTTTTTGTTGCATTGGTAATTACATCACCGTTAAAAGCAACTTCCTTGACACATCATCATCATATATATATATGAACAACATGAAAACATAATCAATCATTCACGATATAAAGCCAATACATTAGCCATAATTAACGATATACAATTGACACATAACTATATGGATATTAAATGAATGATGACACACCGTAACACATATCCCTACTCATCGTTGAAATAATTAACAACACCATCAACATGACAACGAAGGATGGAGACATATATTCATACATGGAATAATTAGCATAGCATATTAGCACGTCATAATCACCCATTCATTAGTTCTTCAATCCTAAACATCCATAATCCACAACGCAAGGGTAATCATTATTGTTATTAACCATACATCAACATTGAATAATCGCTATGCACGAGAATAAACCATTCCAGAACATTCATATGAAAACTCAAGTAAATATGCAAGATTAAATAACATCTACTACAACGCAAGAGTGCTCAACTTTAAAATTCAGGATGCAAGAGAAAACTTAACGAATCAATCACATGCCCACATAAATTAATGCGTGTAAGTACAATTTATTATTAAGCCCATCAAGCTTCACCACTAACGAGATGCATGCAAATGATCAAGCAATCGAATTATTAAATTACAACAAATTTATGGCACAAGGTAAACATTCATTGAATTAAGGCGCAATGTAGTCAACATAAAATTCAACACTTATTCCAAGGCACCCGAGGAGTATAAAATCAAGGAAATCTTCCTTACAATAAATTTTCAAAGTGCAAGAAGTAAAAGACTAAAACAAACATGCATTACATTAAATTCCATGGTGCACTAGAAATCCACTAAAACACACATCAATTCACTTGGTGCAAATGAAGGTTGTTAATCCATTATTCATTGATAAATCTAATGGCACATGTAAATATTGTAGTCCAACTTTCATTAGCATAAATATACAAGTGCGTGAGATTATAAATTCTAAACCATCGTTCATCAACTTAAATATATTCAATGTGTGCGAGTAAAATAACTATATAACTCATCATGTCATCACTAATCATGGTGTGACAGAAAATTCTACTATAATATATCAATTTAAGAATGCAAACACCAACGTAGAAGCATTCCACCAAGGGTCCAGTCAACAATCATATCACCATTTTTGATATGAGGTAAGCCCATGTTATGTAGGTAAGACCACGTTATCATTTAGGACACTTTTAATAATATATGCATTTACGTTGGTCACCTAGAACTCACAGAGACTATCTCTTCCATCATAATTATCTAAGATTTGTACATATGCTTATTATATAGAGAAAAACACATTATTATTAAAACCACCCTTAATATAGAAGACCACATTATTTTTTAGACCTTTTTAAATAAAACTTATCTCTTCCATAAAACTAACTCAATATTTGAACACACTATATTATCATTATGACTAACTTTAATATCACACACTTTTTTTCATTTAAATATTTGTTACATGTCAAAATTCCTCACTTCGATAATGTCCCATCATCATTATCGTAAGTGTCACACTTTTTTCGCAAGTGTTGCAAACATTTTATTTCTGCCCTACATATGTCACATTGCGGATGACACCATTATAACACTTGGTACACCCTCTAAGACTTGTTAGAAGAGGAAAACACATCATTTGGCAAGCTTATACATTGTATTTCCTTGGGAAATTAACATCTTAAACGGATTTTTGGAAATCAATGCTCCCCTGCTCACTTACAAGGAGTGCTAGTGCTCCTTGTACACTTAGTAGAGAGTATTGTAGTGCTTCATTTCCAGCTTTGAGGGAGCACCGATTGGTTGAGATATTCTTGGGGAGAAATCCCCCTTATCTCTAAGGACATCTAGAAAATATCCAAGTTGGTCTGGATTGAATCCAAGCTTTAGGATGTATCTAAGGGAAGTACCACAACTGATGAATTCATATCCTCAACTTATTCCAAATATAACTAAGGTGGTTAAGCCTCCCAAAGCCTATAAAAGGAGGCATCCTCATGGTGAAAGAGAGGAAAATATCAGTGAAACGTATTGTCATTCTGATCGTGGATGTTTCAAGCAAGGGGTTGGACAAGGAGGACTTGGTGAGGCTACTACATATGTATCTACAAATTGTAAGTACCTTGTTATGTTCTCATTAATATATGCTTGGCCTGTTTCCTTCAAGTTTGTGTATGATTTCATAGGCTTGTCTCTCTTTGATAAATCTAGTTTAAACTAATCTTGGTAGAGTAGGAAGTATGCATTGTATTTGTTGTCTATTAAATTGCATAACTCATTAAAGGTCTTGAAGATCAAGTTCATCTTGGACCAAGCAAGGAAAAACTTCATAAAAAGGTACATCATTCTTTCTTCCTCTTTTTCCTTTGACTAGTTTAACTACATTTAAAGGAATGTCAGTGTTCAATGTTATCATTTTTCTATCTTGGTCATAGGGGTATAGGATCCAAGAGGACATTCACCTGTCAGCAGGGGAATTTTCCTACAATAGAAATTGGCGACTCCACTGGGGATCAAGGCTTTCAGTTTCAGTTTCTTTCTTTGTTCTTGTCATGGTTTTTTCTTGTCTTCAAATACTGCTCATTGTATTTTTCTCTTTTATACATTTGTTGTCAGTCCTGAAGTCATCTCACATAGACTGTTGATCAAGCCTTCCTGAGTTTTTGTTTTTTGGGTTGATACTTTTTCATTCTTAGAAACCCACACTCTCCTTCCTTTACAACCAGAGCGCTGATTTTAGTATCGATGCTCCCTTGTAGTGCTTCATGGAGCGTTGTAGCGCTCTGGTGCTGATACAACCAGAGCACCGATTTTCCTCCCATTTGAAAATTGTTGGATACCTGTGCTGGGTGTGATTTTTTGTGTTTTTATTGAGCTCATGACTTGATTTGTCAGGAAAATTGTTGGATACCTGTGCTGGGTGTGATTTTTTGTGTTTTTATTGAGCTCATGACTTGATTTGTCAGCTTGTGTCTTCTATAAATCCCACAACCTGTTTATTTTTAAGACTTTTTTGATCTTTGTTTGGAATTTTTAACATATTTCCTTGTTTTGAAATCACTTTTTCTCTTTGATATTTTGAGTTCATTTTCAGTACTTTCTCGTTCATCTGATCGTTTGAAAGTTGTTACAAGGAATCTCAGAGATCTTTGTACTGTTCCATTTGGTATTTGATCTTGGTATCTTTCCAAGAAAATTTTTGGAGTGAGTTTTTGTTATTTTGGCTTTCTTTTGAAAAGTTTGGATTTTTTTTTTACTTCTTATTTTATTGCTGCGAGCGTTCTTTTTGTTTATGTGACACTTGCTTCCAATTGTCTAAAAACTGCAATAGTGAAATCTTGTTGGCATAATAAGCATTTAAATCAAATCAATTAATTCTCATATTCGAACAAAAATATATCTTTTTCATGATTGGTTTTTGGATATTAGAAACAATTTCTAAATGTTCATTAGGGAGGCCGACCAACATCTGCAGGTCCACTAGGTGAAGGAAAGACCACTGAGAGAGATTATAGGCCATCTAACTCAACCATACATTGTTGGGGTTCCAATAATGAAGTTTTGGAAGGAGCCCAAGTACATTAACTACATAGTTCGTGGGATTGAAGGATGAACCAAAATATTGGAGGGTTTGTCAACAATGGGAAACAATTCTTGAGGGTTATTGACATAATTACCAGGTATATTCTATTGTTTTCTATTAGTATACATCGCAATTACCTTGCAGTGATTAGATTTGTATGTTCAGGAATATTTTGCAGTTGTTATTACAACCATCAACGATCTTTGTATTGCTATGATTTTGGGGTTCAAACTATAATAATATTCCATGATCATCCCTTCTACTTTTGGTGTAATGATGTAACGACCCATCTGTTTCGACAACAACCGACACACACAACATGTTTTTTTTTTTGTTGCGGTCGTAATTACATCACCGTTAAACGCAACTTCCTTGACACATCATCATATATATATATATATGAACAACATGAACACATAATCAATCATTCATGATATAAAGCTGACACATTAGCCATAATTAACGATATACAATTGACACAAACTATATGGATATTAAATGAATGATGACATGCCATAACACATATTCCTACTCATCGTTGAAATAATTAACAACACCATCAACACGTCAACGAAGGATGGAGACATATATTCATACATGACATAATTAGCATAGCATATTAGCACATCATAATCACCCATGCATCAATTCCTCAATCCTAAACATCCATAATTCACAACGCAAGGGTAATCATTATTGTTATTAACCATACATCAACATTGAATAATCACTACACACGAGAGTAAACCATTCCAGAACATTCATATGAAAACTCAAGTAAATATGCAAGATTAAATAAAATCTACTCACAACGCAAGAGTGCTCAACTTTAAAATTCAGGATGCAAGAGAAAACTTAACGAATCAATCACATGCCCACATAAATTAATGCGTGTAAGTACAATTTATTATTAAGCCCATCAAGCTTCGTCGCTAATGAGATGCATGTGAATAATCAAGATAGAACATGTTGCATCCATCATCAATCCGATTCACATGCAATCCAATTATTAAATTACAACAAATTTATGGCACAAGGTAAACATTCATTGAATTAAGGCACAATGTAGTCAACATAAAATTCAACACTTATTCCAAGGCACCCGAGGAGTATAAAATCAAGGAAATCTTCCTTACAATAAATTTTCAAAGTGAAAGAAGTAAAAGACTAAAAAAAACATGCATTACATTAAATTCCATGGTGCACTAGAAATCTACTAAAACACACATCAATTCACTTGGTGAAAATGAAGGTTGTTAATCCATTATTCATTGATAAATCTAATGGCACAAGTAAATATTGTAGTCCAACTTTCATTAGCATAAATATACAAGTGCGTGAGATTCTAAATTCTAAACCATCGTTCATCAACTTAAATATATTCAATGCGTGTGAGTAAAATAACTATATAACTCATCATGTCATCACTAATCATGGTGCGACAAAAAATTCTACTACAACACATCAACTTAAGAATGCAAACACCATTGTAGAAGCATTCCACCAAGGGTCCAATCAACAATCATATCACCATTTTTGATATGAGGTAAGCCCATGTTATGTAGGTATGACCACGTTATCATTTAGGACACTTTTAATAATATATGCATTTACATTGGTCACCTAGAACTCATAGAGCTCTTCCATCATAATTATCTAAGATTTGTACATATGCTTATTATATAGAGAAAACCACTTTATTACTAAAACCACCCTTAATATAGAAGACCACATTATTTGTTAGACCTTTTTAAATAAAACTTATCTCTTCCATCAAACTAACTCAATATTTGAACACACTATATTATCATTATGACTAAATTTAATATCACGTACTTTTTTTCATTTAAATATTTGCTACACGTCAAAATTCCTCACTTCGATAATGTCCCATCATCATTATCTTAAGTGTCACACTTTTTTCACAAGTGTTGCAAACATTTTATTTCCATCTTGCATATGTCACATTGCGGACGACACCATAAGAACACTTGGTACACCCTTTGTTGTTGGGGAAAAACACCCTACGGACTAGCAAATAGAGTTCAGACTTTGCATGCAGATATGACCGAATAGAAATTACTTTCTACCTTCATCCCTAGATTTAAATCCCCTTTTCTTAGTAAATGCATGGAAAGATCAACCTACCTCGTTCTTGGTGTTTGATGTCGATCCTCCGTTGTGCTTGATTACTTGTTCGCAATACTCCTTCCAAAGATGACCTGCATCCAAGACAAGCAAAAACTATACATGCATACTACTTATATAATAACGGGTTAGAAATCCAAACATATACTGATCAAACTATAAACAGTTCATGAATTGGGACGGAAAAAAAATTCTGTTTATTACTTAGAATGAGTCAACTTACAAAAATTGAGACTGGCCACTGCTCCTTGAACCTGATCCTGGGCTCCTCTTATTCTGTCCTCCAACTGCTTTTCTTTAAATCTCCTTTGGCACAAGGAAAGGCTAAAGGGTTGGGACAATGGGAATACGTAAATGGGCAGAGTTTCTTTGCTATATTTTTCCTCCTCCAAATGGGACCCCTACCCATTCTTTTATAGGCTAGAAGGAGCTAGTTATTTGGACGAACCCTCGGCCATGCATGGCTGGGAGTTTCAGTTAACTCACCCATAGCTTTTTGTTCCATTGGCAACTTTCCTTTTTTCATGATTTTGTCAGTCCACATGGGTTGTTTTGGGTCAGCCAGTGTGTACATGCATGCAGTAATGGATTAGGGTGCGTGGGCCTTTATTCAAGAGGATTTTCAAAGATTTGTTCAACAGTGTTTTGGCAAAGAAGGGATATGAGTTGGCCTGATGCCAGGTAAGCATGTGTGGTGAAATTTAGAGTTATAACAGATGCCCCCTAATGTGTGAGGTCAGAAGAGAATCTGATGGCTGAAATACATTACCAATCTTTACTGATGTGCCGAACGATTGAGCCCAAGGATCAAGAACCGGGAGGTGCCGTCTGCAAAATAAAAAATGTCTCACCGAGGTGGGCATACCCATGCTCGGGATAAAATAGAACCATGGCTACCAAGAAAATACATTGTAGATGCATGCCAAATAACTATAAAGAGTAGCCGCGAACAATACATAGCGGAGCTACATCTCGAAATCAGAAAGATATACATATAGAGTATTCATTTTCTAGAAGCTAATTCGGCCTGATGGCTGGAGATGAGATCTTCAGAGCTCGAGCAACAACTTCAAAAATCTTCAAAACTCGGGTAGGAGTGTAATATGAGTGTATGACTACACTACCCATAGGTCTTCGACGACTCATTGGTCATGGACTTGATAATATTGATGATTAGACTGAAGGCTTCAGTGATTTCAAACAAGGACTTGATTGGATGTTTCAGGATGGCCGAGCATGAGGAAAAGAGACATATTGCAGAGGGGCCGACTCAATCTTGGCGATAAACTTCCCTTGGATAATAGCATGACAAATGATGAGACTCAGGCAGAATGCATGTTAATCATAAGTCTACGAAGCATGAGGCGATGCAAACTCTCTATATGTTTGGAAGGATAACCAAACGGTGGAGGAAACAACTCTATATAGCGAGAAAAAGCTTCCTAAGGTCATACTACATCCCATAGTCTGATGAACAAACACACAGATGTGTTTTATCCAAGGGTGACTCATTATGATGCCAAGAAAGAAAATACTTTTTCCTTCCTCTTTTTGGGGTATATTTGATTTTTTTGTTCTTTTCAATAATTGTTGAAAAAGACTAAAGGAATATTACGTTACAAGGGAGGAACGAGTGTAGCAAACATACAAGCTCAAGGAACAAGGACAAGACTGATGTTCTAGGAAACTGATACTCAGGAAAAATCCTCCGGGGGCCAAAGGTGTTAAGATGTAGAAACAACTTGTTACAAGGCTGGTGTATAGGGTATGCAAACGCGGTTAACAAAACACACAATGGTAACATCCTTCAATGTAATTTTAACGAGACCAAAGAAGGTAAGCTTGGTGGTTTTTTATATTTAGAGAGTTTGAAAAAACATAAAAGGAGACTCCATTGGGATATCTTTTTCGAAGATAGTCTAGTTGGTTTGAAAAAGGACAAACTAGCACTGATTAGACGTCAATTCAAAACCATTTTAACGAGTGTGACAAGGACAAGATCACTCAACTTATTTTTCATTTTTAAGGAGTCTGAAAAAAGATTAACTATGGACTTCGTCAGGAATATTCTTCTGGAACAATTTAACGAGTGTGAAAGAATATGGTCACTCAACGATATTTTCAATTTTAGAGAGTCTGAAAAGAGCTTAACTATGGACTCTGTGGGGGTTTCATTTTTGTAATTTTAGTCCCTTAGGCCCGAAAAAGGGGATAAAATTATACCTGAGAGTACTCTTCTAAAGAATGAAAGTTCCATAGAGTATACCTTTGTTCGTACAGTTGACCGTCCGGACCGAAAAAGGGGTAAACTACCACTGGACAGACGTGACTTCAAATTTTAGTTTAATGAGCGTGAAAGGCCACAAGATCGCTCGGTAATCTTTTCATGTCTAGAGGGTCTGAAAAGGGCTTAAAAGGAGACTCGTGAGTTTTTTGGGAGTTCTGAGGGTGAGATCAAGAGTGAAGAAGAATCATGCAAATGAGGCTCAAACTCATATTCAGGAAAGACTATAAGGACTCTCGAGCCTACAATGTTTTAGAGACGGCATGGACACCATAATGCAACCAGGACCTACCTAGGGCATCCATGTTTTGGTAGGCTCTACCGCCAAGTTGCGACCCTTGTAAAGAAGATATGATGGTTCCATGTCACAACCTGATGGGATCGATCATATGGCAGAGGAAAAAGACATCGAGACACAAAAGTTGGGGTAGTAACCTAACTTATATGCTCAAGTTGATTCTTGGAAAATTTTTCATGGACTGTCAAAATTTTCTCAAAACTCAGAAAAAGTGTCCCAATACCCGATCAAATCCCTCCCATATAACTTATGAATCACTCTAAATGGTTTTTGGTATAAAGAAACTGATAAGGGAGGCCAAAAAAGTGACAAAAAGAGGCCAAAAAGTCTATAAATAGAAGTTGGTAGCTCATTATCACCATTACTGATTTGGAAATTGACTCTGGAGCCAAAAGACCCCCTTTGATAAAAATGATGATTCCGGGAGCTACAATGGATGAGACAAACTTCCGCTTGGATCAAGTAAGTACAAACTCCCCTATCTAGCTATCCAATTCTTTAATATTGCATTTGATTTCATTTTTTGGGTGGGCGTCGACCTTTAAAAGGTCGACCCTAGGTCCACGTGGGTTGTCTCTAGATAGGCCGCGTGTACACTCGGGAAGAGTAAAGCCTACTCGCCTGTACACGTGACTGTCACCTCTACATCATGCGTGGACCCCCTTTTATAGCAAAAAAGAACTAAACAACCCTTATTGACCCTCCTGAAATTGGTTGTTTTGGTAGGTGTATGTCCACTGGAGGGAAAGGGAGCATGAAGCAATCAGAGAGTTGGTTGTGGGAGATCCGAATGTCGTGGCCTCATTGATGCAATGTGGTTTTCTTAAGTTCTTCCTGTGTCCATTTATGCGAGTGCAACTGAGGCTACTGAATGCCTTGATTGACTATTGGCACCCTGATGCAGAGGCCTTTATGCTAGAGGGGAAATCACTAGTGCCCACCACTAAGGACATCTATTTTTTGAATAGCCTCTCAAGGAGAGGGGAACCAGTCAATTTCAGGACGTTTCTAGCAGGGCCACTTAACATATCAGAACTGATAGCCCTGAACTGTGAGGCTGGGACGAACCGTTTAAGATACCAGGTGCCCATAAGTAAGATCATTGACCTATCGCTGCAAGCGATATTATTGCTTATTGGGCAGATTACTAGTTCTGCAACCTTGCATCAGGTGTCTCGCACACAGATGAACTGTGCTATTCAATGCTTGAATGCACAAATTTTTGACTGGATTACCACACTACTTGAGTGTATGAAGAGGTAATTGACAGATTGCCTACAATGGACAAAGAGGAACTTCGGGTTCAGGACGATTTTGTGTTCATTCTTCTTTGAGAGAGTTCTGAGCTTTAGTCCTCGGGAAGTGGTACGAGGACATCAAGCCTCTTTTCCTGCAATATGTAGAGGGGAAGTATTACTGCCACGACAAGGTGGTGGAAGGACCAATGAGTCCTTCGACGATGAATTTTTTGCATGGTTGTCACGATAGATCCCTGTGATCGAGGATTACCCATATGCAGGGATAGACTTTTCTAGAGATCCTGAGATACCCGTGCCTCCTGGTGAGGAGCGAGGGGAGATGGGTAAGTCTCCACCTTTGTAGTTTTTTTGTTGTATATGTAATTTTTATGTCATTTTTGTTATATATATCATTTTTTTTTTATATGCTAGAGTATTTGGCAGATATTTGTTTGTTGTATGCAGATGTGGGACCAGTGTGACCTGCTGATTTTGCACGGAACAGGCGTCGTCCTCAGCCAGAAGCTACAGCTGCCGTCACCGAGGGACCAATAGTGGCAGGAAACCTCTCAGTCGAGGAGGATGAAAGGGTGCTTAGACGAGTTGAGCGGAACTTCACTGCACTCACTCGCATAGTCCCGATGGCAGAGATAGAGGACCTGCCGCCATCCATGCAGCCTCATGTAGTGGGGGCACCTTGGACATGGGTCCGATTGTTTAAGCGTTTATCCCATGCTATGGACTATTATAACAAGGCCCATAGACCCTGAACCTATTCAGACTTTTTCGTGCCACGAGCACTACTTGTATATATTTTTTGAGGGCATAAGCCCTATGACTCATTATTGGTCCTATTTTTGAGGCGCTTGCATCCATCTATGTACTTTGGTTAATTTATGATGTTATATATGTTTTTTTGATCTTTTGTGTCTTATGGATCACATGTGAAAAAAATGTATTTACATGCTTATGTCAATTTTCTTTCATATGTGTGCAAGACACCAATCTAAAATTTGATTAGCTAGAGTATCTATAATTTGGTTTAATCTCCTAGGAACATGAAAATATATAATATAATCAAAGTTTCGTTCTAAGAGATGTTCCCTAAGGAATCATCGGTGTAAGGTTGGATCATGAACCCGGTATACTCTGTTTAGCTGTGACACAACCAATTGAGTGTCAAGATAGACCTAGAGATGAGAGATACCCAATGACAAGGCGTCACGAAGAAACTCAATAACTGCACTATACTCGGCGACATTATTTGTGGTGTCACCTAAGCATATACCTCTGGAAGATAAAAACTAGCCCTGAGGTGTAAAGATTACCCAAGCTGTGGAGGCAAGCCTCCGAGTGTGCCGACTAGCACCGTCTGCATACCCAACGAACACCTCAAAATCACTTGAAATCTTCCATATTGATTAAAGATAACATCAATGACACGTCCATAACACTTAAAAGAAACTAAAAATTAATAGTACAAAGACTATACATATGTTAAAAAAAGTTACCCACAGTGACTTGCCTATGAGTAATAATTCTTGAGGTAGAGCCCATTTCTAGGCTTTGCCAAAGCATTCCCTTCAAAATCAACCAGACGATAAGTGCCCTTTTTTAATACCTCTTTTATGATGAAAGGTCCAAACCACATGGGTTTGAATTTTCCTACCCCCAGGGGGTCCTTATCTTGGTCATAAACCAGGACAAGGTCACCTTCAAAGAAAATACTAGGATGAACGGACCTATCATACTGAAACTTGACCTTATGTTTGTGAGCCTCGTTGGCCAGGGCTGCATCATGATGCTGCTCATTGAGCTTCTCAAGGTGTACTAACCGTTCTTCAAGTGGAGAAGTGTATGGCAATAATTGTACTGCCAATTTTAGAGATGGGATCTGACATTCGATGGGCAAGACTGCCTCCAGCACGTAAATGAGTTGAAAAGGTGAGAAACCGGTTGCAGTCTTAACAGATGTTCAGTAAGCCCATAATGCTGAGTATAACATCAAATGCCAATTTGACTTGGTTGAGTTGATAGTTCGTTGTAGAATAGTCTTAAGATTTTTGTTTACAGCTTCCACCTGCCCATTGGCTTGGGGGTAGTAAGGTGATGAATGATCTTGCCGTAACCCAAGCTTTGATGTTAATTCATTCATCATTTGGTTCTGAAAGTGACTACCATGGTCAGTAACAATCTCTCTCGGGACGCCGAACCTTGCTATGATCTGGTTGAATAAGAAGAGAGCTGTAGTCTCTCCATCATCTTTAAACGTTGGCATAGCTTCAACCCACTTCGTGAAGTAGTCTACAACTACGATGATATAGTGGTGACCCCTTGCTGAAACGGGGGTTGCAAGTAGTGTAATCAATCCCCCACTTGGTGAAGGGACCAACTATGATGATAGGAAACATGGGAGCAGGATGTGCCCTCATCTTCCAAGAGAAGATTTGGCACGGATAACACTTCTTGATCGATTCTATACAATCTTTGATAAGTGTCAGCCAGAAGTAACCTGCTTGTAGAATCTTTTGGGCTGTTGCCAACCTAGACAAATGACCGCCACAAGCTCCGGTATGGAAATCATTGAGCATGATGATTGCCTCTTCATGTGTGAGACATCGACGTAAGATGCAATCTACACCTCTCCGATACAATGTATCATCGAGTATGAGATAATTCTTAGCCTGATGGTGTATACGCTGACGCTCATAACGAGAAGCAAAAGTGGGGCACTTCAAAGTCTGGAGATAGATAAGTATATCTTCGTACCAGGGATCTGAAGATGTGATCAAAAACATATCTCCCCAGATAGGCGATTATTCTGGCACAACGTCACCTGACTCAACCGGAAGTTCCGAAATAAGCTCTGCGAAGACCAAAGACTTTTTGGACTTCGTTGAAACGAAGTCTAAGTCAAATTCCTGGAGGATGACTATCCATATACTGATTTTTTCGCCTATAACCCATCATGTCAACATGTACTGGAATGGATTTATGACGGCAATGACGGTGGTCTTGCAAAATAGAACATAATGACAGAACCGTTGAATGGCATGAACTGCTGCCAATGCAAGTTTTTCGATGTGAGAATAATTGAGTTCTAGTCCTATGAGGCCTCAGCTCAGGTAATAGATCATGTATTCTGAGAACAAATCATCTTCTTGAACTAAAACCATGCCAATGGTTGACTCTATGGAAACCAGAGATAATAAGAAATCCTTGTTATAGTTAGGTGGACGT